>BOPN01007875.1:0-7500 GCA_017312705.2 Penaeus japonicus | reverse complement strand
AATCTTACTCTGTTTTTTTATTCTTTTTTTTTTTTTTTTTCTTTGTTTCTAATTGAGAGAGAGCGAGGGAGGGGGAGAGGGAGAGGGAAAGAGAGAGAGGGAGAAAAAGGGAGGAATAAAGGGAGACAAATTGAGGGAGATAGGGATAAAAAGGGAGGGAGAGAGGGAGAAAAAGGGAGGGAGAGAGGGAGAAAATAGGAGAGAAAGTGGGAGAAAATAAAAGAGAAAGAGGGAGAGAGGGAGGGAAAGAGGGAAGGAGGGGGAGAGATCGAAGGAGGAAGAGAGAGGGAAGGAGGGAGAGAGAGGAAAGGAGGGAGAGAGAGGGAAGGAGGGAGAGAGAGAGTGAGAGGGAGAGAGAGAGAGAGAGAGAGAGAGAGAGAGAGAGAGAGAGAGAGAGAGAGAGAGAGAGAGAGAGAGAGAGAGAGAGAGAGAGAGGGAGAGAGAGAGAGGGGAGAGAGAGAGAGAGAGAGAGAGAGAGAGAGAGAGGAGAGAGAGAGAGCGAGAGCGAGAGCGAGAGCGAGAGCGAGAGCGAGAGCGAGAGCGAGAGCGAGAGCGAGAGCGAGAGAGAGAGAGAGAGAGAGAGAGAGAGAGAGAGAGAGAGAGAGAGATAGAGATAGAGATAGATAGATAGATAGATAGATAGATAGATAGATAGATAGATAGATAGAAAGAAATAATGAGAGAGAGCGAGAGCGAAAGTAAGAGAAAGAGAGTGAGCGAGAGAGCACCGACAAGTGAGCAATCAAGGTCCCAAAGGCAGCTGTTGTCACCTCACAGGAGTCCATGTTCAACACAAGCCAACCCTTTAACATGACATCACATCTTGCACTCTCAACGACGGATAAACAACCTCTTGATTGCGTTTACATTCAGCATTTGCTTTGTAAGTGTTTTGTAAGTGTTCCGTCTTGTTTGCTTTATTCATTTGTTTGTTTGATTCTCTTTTGTTTGTGGATGTTTTGTTGGAATGAAGTCCTCTCTCTTGTTTATTGATTTATGTGGTTGTTTGTTTATTGCCTTATTTTTGTTTTGTTTTGGAAGTCTTATCGAATCATGATGTGGATATGTTGTTATTGATTAGTGTTAATGATTAATAGTCTGCTGCTGCTATTACTACTTAGACCACTGTCACTACTACTTCTTTTACTATTATTACTACTACTACTATTACTACTACTACTACCACCACTACCACTACCACTACTACACTACCACTACTACTACTACTACTACTACTACTACTACTACTACTACTACTACTACTACTACTACTACTACTACTACTACTTCTTCTTCTTCTTCTACTTCTACTCCTGGTGATCTTTAAATGCTAGTACTTCTGCTGCTATTACTACTACCGCTACTACTATTACTACTACTACTACTACTACTACTTATTACGGTGACAACGATGACGGCAAACCCAGCTACTGATTTCTTTTGTTTGTTTTTTGTATTTCATTCATCATCCCCCTCCCTTCCTCCCCCCTCCCCCTCCCCCTCCCTCTCCCCTCCCCCTCTCCCTCCCACCTCTCCTCCCCCCTCCTTATCCCCTCTCCCTCCCCCTCCTCCTCCCCCTCCTTCTCTTCCCCTCTATCTCCCCCTCCACCTCTCCCTCAACCCTCTCCCTCTCTTTTCGCTCCAAGCTCCAAGATTCATTTTAAAAGAAGAAAAAAAGAAAAATAAGAAGAACGATTTCAAGAATGGGTTTTATCGCCAGCTCCGAGGGACAGCTGAGACGCAGACATAAATTAATCAGCCGGACGATACCTGACGTTTGTCTTACCTGTGAATTAGGGCTGAGGGGACGCCGTGTGAAGGGAGGGAGGGAGGGAGGGAGGGAGGGAGGGAGAGAGGGAGGAAGAGGAGGGTGGGTTGGTGGGTAGGAGGGAGGGAAGGAGGTGGATGGGGAGGATGGGGAGGGAGGTAGGAAGGGAAGGAGGGAGGGAGGGAGGGAGGGAAGGAGGGGAGGTAGGTAAAAGGGAAGGAAGAAATGAAGTAGATAAAAGAGGGAGAGGAGAAGAAGGGGAAGGAGAGGACGAGAATGATGGAGGGATAAATGGGCAGAAATGAAATGGACAGAAAGAGATGGACAGGTAAAAGTAACCTCAGTGATATTGTCAGATCTCCTCCACCCCCACCCCCCTTATCCCCTCCCAACTCACCCTCCTCTCCAATACCCACCTACCCCCTCCCCTCCCGAGTGGGCCACTTCCCAAGCCAAACATACTTTATCTTAATGAGACAGCGCATCCGAAGCTTCGCCGCTCCCGAGGGTCGAGTTTGTTGACCTTGGACGAGTGGCTTGACCCCTCCCTTACCTCACCCCCCCTCCTTACCCCTCCCTCAACCCTCCGCCCCTCCGCCCTTACCCCTGCTCCCCAGCCCGTACAGTGTATCTTGTATTTTCTCTCTCTCTTTTTATTTCTCTTGGATTTCTCTCTCTCTCTTTCTCTTTTTTGGCTCTTTCTCTTTTTCTCTCTCCTTTTTTTGGCACTACCTTGCTCTCTCTTTCTCAATCCCCTCTTAGTTGGCTCTTCCTTGGCTCTCTTCTCTGGCACTCTCTCTCTCTCATTCCCTCTTCTTTTGGCACTCTCTCTTTCTCTCTCTCACTCCCCCTGCTTTGGCACTCTCTCTTTCTCACTCCTTCTTCTTTGGCACTCTCTCTCTCTCACTCCCTCTTCTTTGGCACTTTCTCTTTCTCACTCCTTCTTCCTTGGCACTCTCTTTCCCTCGCCCTCCTCTTTTGCACTCTCTCTCCCACTCCCTCTTCTTTTGCACTCTCTCTCTCACTCCCTCTTCTTTGGCACTCTCTCTTTCTCACTCCTTCTTCTTTGGCACTCTCTTTCCCTCGCCCTCTTCTTTTGCACTCTCTCTCCCACTCCCTCTTCTTTTGCACTCTCTCTCTCACTCCCTCTTCTTTGGCACTCTCTCTCTCACTCCCTCTTCTTTGGCACTCTCTCTCTCACTCCCTCTTCTTTTGCACTCTCTCTCCCACTCCCTCTTCTTTGGCACTCTCTTTCCCTCTCCCTCTTCTTTTGCACTCTCTCTCCCACTCTCTCTTCTTTGGCACTCCCTCTTCTTTGGCACTCTCTCTCTCTCACTCCCTCTTCTTTGGCACTCTCTCTCTCTCACTCCCTCTTCTTTTGCACTCTCTCTCCCACTCTCTCTTCTTTGGCACTCCCTCTTCTTTGGCACTCTCTCTCCCTCTCCCTCTTCTTTGGCACTCTCATTCTCTCTCCCACTCCCCCTGCTTTGTCACTCTCTCTCTCTCCCACTCACTAAGATGAAGTGTGACAGGTAACCACGACATCGCTACGTTTCATTAACATTTTCTCCGCCATCCCCCACCCCCCTCCACCCTTTTACTTCCTGGCTTCTTACACCCTTTCCCTCTCTACCACCCCCCACCACCCCTGCCCTTTTCCAATCCCCCTATCCTTCCTATCGTCTTCCCTCCTCCCCCCTACCTCGTCCCTCCAACCTTTCTACTGATCTCGCCCTCTCCCTCTCTCCCTCTCTCCCTCTCTACACTTTCCACTCAGATTTTCGTACGCTCTGTTTTTTTCTGTTACATTTTTTTTGTTTTACTGTTATCTGTTTTCCTTCTCTCTCTCTCTCTCTCTCTCTCTCTCTCTCTCTCTCTCTCTCTCTCTCTCTCTCTCTCTCTCTCTCTCTCTCCCTCTCCCTCTCCCTCTCCCCCCCTCCCTCTCCCTCTCCCCCTCCAACTCGCCCTCCCCCTCTCCCCCTCTTCCTCCCCTTTCTCCTTCCCTCTCTCCACCTTCCCTCCCCTTCCCCCTCTCCCTCCCTCTATCCACCCTCCCTTCCGCTCCCTTCCCCTCTCCCCCTCTCCCTCCCCTTCCCCCTCTCCTTCCCTCTATCCATTCTCCTTCCCTCTCCCTCTCCTTCCCTCTATCCACCCTCCCTTCCGCTCCCTCCCCCTCTCCCCATCTCCCCCTCTCCTTCCCCTTCTCCCTCTCCTTCCCTCTATCCACCCTCCCTTCCGCTCCCTCTCTCCCCCTCTCCCTCCACCTCCCTCTCCCCCTCCACCTCGCCCTCCCCCTCTCCCTCCCCCTCTCCTTCTCCCGCTCTCCCTCCCCTTCCCCCTTTCCTTCTCTCTACTACCCTTCCTCCCTCCATCCACCCTCTCCCCCTCTCCCTCCCCATCCCCATCCCCCTCTCCCTCTCTCCCTCCCTTCCGCTCCCTCTCCCTCCCCATCCCTATCCCCCTCTCCCCCTTCCCCCTCTCCCTCTCTCTACCCACCCTCATACTTTCCCCCAACGCGGAGTTCATTTTCAGAGATGCTTCTTGTTTACACACTCCGAATGTGTTTGGGAAAATAATCAGCAGAAGAAGAAGGTGAAGAGGGAGATGTCGAGAGAGAAAAAGATGCTGGAGATGGAAATGAATTGAGATGAAGAGGGAGATGAATATAGTGGAGGGAAATGGCGAAAAATGTGGAGGTGGAGATGAAGAAGATGTTGGGTGAGGAGTAGGAAGATGGAGGAAGATGAAGGGGAATGTGGAGGTGAAAAGGAAGAGGAAGATGGAGGAAGAAATAGAGAGAATAGCGGAGAAAGTGAAGCAAGGCCGAGAAGAAGAAGGATATGGGGAAGAGGGGAATAGAGGAGAATAGGAAAGAAAGAGTGGGGAAGGGAGGGATGAAAGAAGAAAATGAGGGAAGAAAGAAGAAAGGGAGGAATAAGGAAAGGAGAGGCAAAGCGGAACGGCGCGAATTAAAAATATACTTTTCATCCGAGACCTTAGCCTTAATCTGAAGTAGCAATTCGTATCATCTGATAAGATTTAGCCCGATCCATCTCTCTCTCTCTCTCTCTTTCTCTCTCTCTCTCTCTCTCTCTCTCTCTCTCTCTCTCTCTCTCTCTCTCTCTCTCTCTCTCTCTCTCTCTCTCTCTCTCTCTCTCTCTCTCTCTCTCTCTCTCTCTCTCTCTCTCTCTCTCTCTCTCTCTCTCTCTCTCTCTCTCTCTCTCTCTCTCTCTCTCTCTTCCTTTATTTTTTTTTCTCTCTCTCTTTAGTGCCGGGGATGTCCCTTTTATTATTTATATTTTCAACATTATCAATATTGTTAGTTTCATCCTCATCAGTCATAGTGGTAGGTATAATGACATCATCATCTTCCTCAACGGCATTATCATTATTGGCGGGTTCTTCCTCAGCGGTCTCGGTATCGTCATCATCATCATCGTCGTCGTTCCGCTCTCCCAGTTGGTCCTGCAATATTCGCGAGAGGCGATTGGCCGTATCGAGAGCGTCGCGATCGCGCTGCATGGCCTTGTAGTCGCGCTTGGCGGTCTTCATGCTGTGCTTCAACAGCGATGCGGTCGCCTCCTGAATCCGATCGTCGCCCGCGCTGTGAGCCTGCGTGGTCAGAAACTTTCTCACGCTCGCTATTCTCAGGTGCGGCAGGCCGTATCGCTGGAAGAGCTTCCGCATGAACCGCTGAATGTTGGCCAGCGAGAAAGGATTACCTCGGCTCGTCGAGAATACGTAGTCCGACTCCCAGTTCCTGTGGCGAATGAAATTGACCAGCATATTGTGCTCTCTCGCGGGCAGTCCGATCTGGTAGGGACCGTACAGCGACGACGTCTTGTGTTTTTTTACCTTGACGATGACGCCGTCGGACGTGTCGACCGCCTCCAGCACCTCGCTGACGAGCAGGTTTCGCACGACTCCCGTCCTCGCTCCCGCCCTGATGATCAGGGGCCACGCGAGTGCAGCGTGGATCAGGTCGATACTGTACTCGGCCAGGGTCTCTCGCGGGCGCTCGATCAGGCCGTCCACGATGACCCGGTGCTTCGAGCAGCGGATCAGGGGTCCCATCTCGCCGATCGTGGGCACGTACTCGGCCACCTTCCTGTTCATGTTCTCCACGTCGCCCTTCCTGCGGCACAGCTTGGAGTAGAAGGCGTGCTCGCGCTTGGTCATCTCGCACAGGGGGTAGTTGGCCTCGGCACACGCCCACTCGAGGAATCGCTTGAGATGTCCCAGAATGACGTTGATGCTCATATACTTGTAGCGCCGCTTCCGTTCGAGCGCGGCGTACAGAACCTCGTAAGAACGCTTGACCGTCCGGTGTTCGATCAGGTCCATGACGGTCAGCGAATGCCGCTCCAGGATCTCGATGACCAGTCGCATGTTGCGCAGCATGCCTCGTCCGTCCACGGTCAGTCCTCCCCGCGATTCGTGGCCGATCCACTCCTGCACCGACAGCGGAATTTTGGCCAGGCCCTCTCTCCTCGCCCGGTTCGCCTGCCTCCGGGCCGCAGACAGGGGACGGGAACGCTCGGGATTGGTGCCGAGCGCCGTTCGGTACTCGTCGCTGCCCGGCTCTAGTCCGTGCGCGTTCTGCAGGTGGCACTTCATGTGCCGCACGCCCCTGCCGCAGACGTTACAGTTGTTCGGACGAGGACCGCCGATGAAGGAGGAGGAGGCGGCGGCGGCGGCGGCGGCGGCGGAGGCGGAGGAGAAGAAGAAGAAAAAAAAGAAAAAGAAAAAGAAAAAGAAAGAGAAGAAGAAAAAGACAAAGAAGAAGGGAAAGATGGGAGGAAAGAGATAGAAAGGAAGGAAGGTGGGTAGGTGGGAAGGTAGAGAGAAAAGAGGGAGGGAAGAGAGGGAAGATGAGAAGGTGAAATATGCGAGAAAGAAGGAGAGAAAAGACAGGGGAAGAGGGGGAGGGAGGGAAGGTGGAGAATGAGAGAGAAGATAGAGAAAGAGAAGAAAAGAAGCGAAAAGAAGAGACTGCTAACATTCCCTCTTCTTCTGTGCGGAGAGCAGTGTTCACATACATAAGGAATTAGACAAGCAAGCAGACAAGCAGGCAAGCAGGTGCACTCGTGTAACTATCATCAATCATCAAGACAAACCATGTATTCTGCAGAGGTCTAGGAGGTAAACGAAAGATAAAGAGAGGATGAGAGAGAGAGGGAGAGAGAGAGAGAGAGAGGAGAGAGAGAGAGAGAGAGAGAGAGAGAGAGAGAGAGAGAGAGAGAGAGAGTCAGAGAGACAGAAAGACAGCGAGAGAGGCACATAGAGAGAGAGAGAAACAAAGAAAGAAAGAAAAAGAGACAGAGAGAAATAGCGAGAAACAGAGATAGAGGGATAACTCTAGATAGCTCAGACGGAAGGCGGCGAGGCAGACCGAGCTGATTTGCCAAGTATTGTGTTTACCGCCTCACTATTTCGACTCTTCCCTCTCCATCTCTCTCTCCATCTCTCTTGACGGGTTTGTGGGTAACAAGTGTATGTATTTATAGATGCTTAGGTGCACACACGTATATATACAGGCGTATACACGGGCACGAACGAAGACATGCACGCACGCACACTCACACGCACACGCACACGCACACGCACACGCACACGCACACGCACACGCATACGCACACGCACATGCACACGCACACGCACACGCACACGCACACGCACACGCACACGCACACGCACACGCACACGCACACGCACACGCACACGCACACACA
>BOPN01007874.1:45959-48459 GCA_017312705.2 Penaeus japonicus | reverse complement strand
AGAGTGGATATCTTCTGCAGTGGCTCTGCACCTCCTGAAGAATCTGCTACAGGACGACGGCACCGCTGGCCACCCCGATGTCTACGTGGTCCCGATGGCTAATCCTGACGGCTACGAGTACAGCCGCACGTTGGACAGGTTCTGGCGGAAGAACCGAAGAAGAGCGTCAAATCCAGAGTGCATGGGCGTCGACCTCAACCGCAACTGGGGGTTCCACTACGGAGTGGGCGCCTCGGACTTCGAATGCAGCGAGGTCTTCAAGGGCGCCGCGGCCTTCTCGGAGCCAGAGACGAAGGCCCTGCGGGACGCCATGAAAAAGGTGAAGGACAACCTGAAGATGGTCCTGTCCCTGCACAGCTACGGCCAGCAGCTGCTCTACCCGTGGGGCTACTCCGAGGAAGAGACGGCCCCGGACACCGACGATTTGATAAAGGCAGGCAATGTGTTCGTGGAAGCTATCAAAAACCTAAGCAACACATCCTATGCCGTAGCGAATGTCGCAAGGGACTTGTACAAAGCATCAGGCACGACCGAAGATTGGGCCAAGTCTGTTCTCGGGGTTAAGTACACGTACACACTCGAACTCAGGGACGAAGGAGAAAACGGGTTTCTTCTGGATCCAAGTCACATTCTCCCTTGCAGTGAGGAGGTTTGGGAAGGCCTCAAAGTCCTTCTCCAGAGGATCTTTTGAGAAGCGGTAAAGGCCTCGTCTCTTGTCCCTCTCCCTTATGCTTAAGCTTGTAACTCTTTTCTCTCGTCTTCTCCTCTCTCTCTCTCTCTCTCTCTCTCTCTCTCCAGAGTATTCGAGAAAGATCATCCCTAGCTGCCTTGGGTTGGCGAGGTGGGAAAGGAAACAGAGTGATCAGGATCATGCATGTCCCCAATATGTCCTTCAAGATCTTTATGGAAGCCAGTAGGATACTCTTCCATACGATAATATTGCTTTTTCTCGCCAGCCGGTTACGTGACGCCGGGCAGCTGGCAAACAATTACATCTCCTTCAGTACAACAGCTACAATGTCGAACAAAGTCTTGCAGCATCAACCTCAACCTCAGCTTCATGTCTCAGAAGTGGAACTAACGGGAAACTGAAACACTACACCACAGACCACCAGGTGTTTCAGTGTTTCAGCTGACAACCATCCGTAAGGTTTCCTTTGTCCGCTAAAGACATATCATACTTTAGCTGTACATCCAACAGCCGACCCTGTATCATGGAATGTAATCGCATTTACTTCAGAGGTGGATATGGAACCAACAACCCCCAACATACTAACAAATCAACAAACAAAATGTAATAATAAATGAATGATAATGATTTCAGGTATTTGCTAAGGCCTGAACTAGATGTCAAGCCCAAGGAAGTTAGTTAGGAAGAAAGTTTCAAAGGAAGTTTTTTTCATCACAGTCACACGAATCTCCAATCAGCCAAAAGGGTGTCGAAAAATATCAAAGCCATCTGATTCTCAAACAAAACAGATGTCCTACATGAAACAGACGTCTTAACAGATAAATGGACATCCTATGCCGTATTAAGCACACAGATGTGAGAGTAGAAAAAAACGACTCCATGACAAGCTAACAGACATCATGGCAGACAGACAGATGTCACAACCGACAAACAGATGTAATAACAGACAAGTGTATTTACAGACTAACAGACTAACAGATGCCATCATAGAAGAAATAGATGTCCTGACAGCAACAAAAACGTCATAATAGAAAAGAAACATATGACATAACAGACAAACAGGTGTCATAACAGACATACACACACAAACAAACACACACAGGCACACACACACACACAATGAAAGAAAAAAACATACATATGTCTTATCATAACAACGACATGGAGGTATATCTATCGGCTGGTATGTTAGTATAACAATAAATACTATTAAATTCTGCAATTAATTCTTTGATGTTCATATTATATATCCTTTGGTGTCGATGATCAGTTGATGTTCATGATAATCGTTGCATAATGACTGGAACGGAAATATGGAAGAATCATAAATACTATTGCTTGATACACTCAATGTACAATAGTACAATCATAAGGATCTAAAAAAAAGAAAAAGAAATATATATATATATGTCTGTATTTTCAAATCGATATTACTGTTAATAATATGTCAATGTTTATGATTTTATTTTTAATATGTAATGAACATTATTCTCTACGCATCGTCCAATTTTCTCCATTGCTCTTTGAAATTGACAAATCCATCAAAAAAATGTTTTATATTCAAAATCCCTTGCCAAGCTAAACATCGATCTCCGAAGTTGTCCGAAAATGATTCCCAAGATGAAGAATACTGATTATCATTACGATTTATTTATCCCTAACTCCTGGACGTTTTTTTTATAAATATATAGATGATGAAATGATGAATGTTTATATAGTAACATTTGGGTTTTATGTCTAAGGACGGCGATTTATAGCCGTCTTTTCTATAGACACAAATTCTAAGTCTAAGTTCAGGGTTCCGAACAA
>BOPN01007874.1:0-12500 GCA_017312705.2 Penaeus japonicus | reverse complement strand
CGTCATTAGATTAATGGTAAAAGCTATTGCAAGTACAGCCTCTGCCTACAGAGTCCACGAAAGATATTTTGTTCATCAATAGGCCTCTTCTCCCGCGCCATCATGCAGTCAGGGTCGGCCTTGGCGCCATGGGCTCACCAGGAGCAACTCAGATCCGTGGCGGAGGAGGTAGGCAGAGCCATGGGCTGCCCCGAAGGCGGTGGTAGCCACGGCATCCTCGCTTGTCTCCAGAAAGTGGATGGACGCCAGCTGGCCGCAAGAGTCCAGGATTTCTTGGTGAGTAACATTTAACAGAGAAAATATCCTCGACTTACGTTTCAATGAATCGTATATTTGATGAGGATGATTCCTCGTGATATAAACTTCTAACATTTTCCTATATGGACATGTTCCCTCAGAACTGGTTCCTCTTGCCGCCAGTCGCCGTGCCATTTTTCTATAACCTTACTAACACTTTCATATGTTGACATGTTCCTTTAGAAATGGTTCATCTTGCCGCCAGTCGCCGTGCCTCGTGTCGACGGGGACTTTTTGCCGGACCATCCCGCGCGTCTGATGCGCGACGGAGACTTCAACCACGTGGACCTCATGGCGGGCATCACCAGAGAGGATGGAGCTTTTATCACCAACCGTTAGTGATATGGTAGCCTCTTATATAGTCACACGAATCAGTAGGCAATAAAGAAATATATAAATCCGGATACAAACGAAAGAGGGATTGATTGATCAATGATTCAAGATTTTGAAATTCATGGACAGGCAAGGTCATCCAGTGGTGTGTCGTTTGCACAATGCATGGTTTGTTTCTAAGGCAATTTTTAATGCAAGGCCTCCATCAAGCCCTGAAATGCTGGATATCTCTATTTAGTTCCACATTTTTGTATTTCAGTGGAAAACCTTTGACATGTATATTTATGGCAATTTGATAAGAAATGCAATATTTAGAAATGGGTATAAATCTAAACATAAAACACAACAGAATGAGAGACAAAATCCCAAATCTGTTGTTCATAGTACTAGTGACCATATATTGCATATGTACCTGACCTGACCTCTCCAAGCTCAAAGAAGTATTCAGAGAATTTTCAAAGGAATTAGTGGTACTTTGGAAGCTTAATATCACTCAAATTACCCAACAGGAAGTCCGCATTAGGAAAGTGAGAAGAAACAGAAATATCCTCAGAGATTATCAATATCACCTAAGGTATTTCATTGGATCTTTCACCACAGAAATGCTAGTCAGAAAGGACCTTCTCGCCGCGTTGCAATACAACTTTTCCACCATCGGCGCCCTTAGCCTGATGCTCGGACCTGAAGTCCAAGACCCTGTTGCCGTTAGCACCAGGGTCTACCAACACTACCTTGGCAGCTTAACTACAGACCGGGACCACATTGAAGAACTCACTAAGGTAACCTTTTCTTCCTTGTTTTGTTTAATGCTAAATTCATCACTTATAATACTGATGCCAGTTTTACTAAGGTTAGTTTGAAGTTACTCGTTTCCATCTCGAAACAGGAATAGTTTAAGTATTGTTGCTTAATTATCCGATTTGATACACAGCATGCGGGAGCATCATATTTCACACCTTTATTAATATCTCCAATGATACCACACACGTGACATATACATTACCATTACCCTAGGCTTTCATCTCATGCCATATTATTGCTATAGACATTTACATCCGCAGTTGAACACAGACCACTTGTTCGCCATCCCACACGACCTGACGACCCTCTACCACTCCCGTGTCCCCGGTCTGACGACCTTCCGCTACGAACTCGTCCACCGATCTCAGCTGTCCATGGGGGATTTCTTCAACGCAGACAAAGGGCGTCATTGTGAGTTGTTGTTTTTTTTTTCTTTTTTTTTATATAGTGATTGAACTGTTTTTTTTCTGCTGTAGAGAGAGGTCTGGGTACAAGGGATGTGGCGCTGCTATTATCGTTATCATTATTTCAATTGTTGTTGAGGGTAACTTTGAATAAAAAGGGGGCACTAAATTCCTGAGTATTATTGAATGTATGTCTTCAGCACAATCAGCAATACCAGCTTTAGGGGGTTTTACTCTTAGACTTAGCTTTTGGATTGACAAACTCTTGTTACTTCAGAGACCCTTGCAAGGAAGGGGCTCTTCAGATCCGCACTCACCAAATATTGTTTTTTTCCGATGCTATAGAGAAGAGCTAAAGGTCTTTGCAGCCAAATTGCATTCATCAAAACCCCACATGGAGACCAACTCTCTCCCACTAGACACTCGATTAATTAATCTGATAGAGGTGCAATTTCTTAGCAAAGATAATTCAGGTCACCATGAATATGCATCTCAAAGGGAAAATACTTACGGATATTTTGCTAGGACATATAGCCAGGGTGTTGATACGCTTCCAACTCCAAGATGTTTGTTTGTTTTTTTCGAGAAGTATTATATACCTTAGGGTAGATATCCTTAGCCAGTAACTGATCATCCACATACCAGTCGCTAGCACTGAAGGATGTTGTCTCTGTAGATGCTGGAGAGGATGTTATCAACATAGGAGCCATGGCGTCCACATGGAGGGATACACCGTCATGCGCACTGGTTCCTTGGAAATGTGGACTGCTAGCCTCTTCAGCCTTCGAAGTGATGTCTATTTACCATCATGCTCGCCATAGCATTGAATAGTATAACATTCTTGGGCTACTGACAGCCTTGTTATTGCCAACTGGGTCCCCTGTCATATGAGGCCTCCGAAAAGGTCATGACCTCAATAAAGACTGAATAAGGAACTGCTGGATAGGGCAGCCTCCTGCAGCACCACGATCTGTATGTGAATCCCACGAAGTATTACCCACTGGAAGTCCCTGGAAGGATCTCGAGTGGTTGATTGGTCGTGATGAATCCTGTTCTGAGCATTGCAATGCCGTAGATTCCAGCAATGCTCTGTTAGTCTGCTCACGATTGAAATATCTGCAGGCGAACGATCTAAGAAGCTCACGATATCCTACCTTGGCTCCCCCAGGGGTTCCTCATGGCGACGACCTGTACTACCTGTTCGCGGGCGGGCCGCTCCTCGTCCGCAGACACCTGGCCGACCGCCCGACGGACCTGCAGAGCCACGAGGACCTCCGCCTCAGGGACGTCATCACCGCCACGTGGACAAACTTCGCCGCCACCGGGTAACTTCTTTGCATAGTCGCATGGGTTTATACAACATATATGTTAGAATGTATAACATATTACACACAGTCACATATCTGCTGATTAACTGTGTCTTTAATCACATACATGGTTGTTGATTCCCTCATCTCTCTTCGCCAGCGACCCGACCCCCGACGACTCCCTGGGCTTCAAGTGGGAGGCGGCGACCGAGGACGACCTCCGCTACCTCGCCCTCGAGCCCTCGCCCACCATGGAGGCCGACCAACGACAGAAGGTGAATGTAACCTCGAGAGCAAAACATATCCAAAATTCCAACCCACTCTCCAAATCATCCTAAAAAAAAAAAAAATCAACCTACACAAAAGATCGGAACAACCTAACGCTTTTAATTAAGATTAACCATTGTAATTTATGGAATAAAGTTTTTGAATTTTTTTGAATTTGAATTCTTATCCCTCACTTACCATTCCTTGTCGTGTGTCTCCCTCCAGGCGCGGGGTTTCTACGCCTCTCTACCGACGAAAGTGAACCGAATTCTGAACCCCGAGCGCATCGTCTCATCTACCGAAGAACCTTCACTTCGGTCGCGCCAGGATGAGCTGTAACTCCCTCGTCAGTCAGCCATCTATGCAATTGAAAGACTCCTTTAGTGCAATACTTTTGTGTGGTCGTTACTCAACCACGCACGCGCGGTGTTTTAGTTTGTTTTTGTATGTTTTACTTTGTGAGTGAATTCCTTGCTTCCTAAGTTCTTGCTGATCAATTGCAGAGGCTTTATGGAGCAATATGATGTTAACTTAAGTATGCGAGTGGATTGTAAGAATTTGTATATATGCACACACACACACACACACACACACACACACACACACACACACACACACACACACACACACACACACACACACACACACACACATATATATATATATTTATATATATATATATACATATGCATATCCACACATACATTTCTCTCAATATTTCCCCGCCGGTATATATATACATATATATATATATATATATATATATATATATATATATATATATATATATATATATATATATATATGCTTATATGTTTCAGTATGTGTGTTGTACACATTTGATTTTTATGTGCCTTTAATCTGTCACTTATTGCTTATTATTTTGCAATCATTGCATTATGCAACTGTCTAACCATCTTTAATATTTCTCGTAGGGGGTCACTGACGTAGGAAGTACAATGATCCTTGAATCATGCCAAGTGTTGATTTAATTTCATTAGCAAAGTAAGAACTTTTCTACATCCTATAACGCGTCTTATTTATAGGCCTATTTACGTATTCTACAGCACCCCCACCTATGTATATTATATATATATATATATATATATATATATATATATATATATATATATATATATATATATATATATATATATATATATATATATGACACACACACACACACACACACACACACACACACACACACACACACACACACACACACACATATATATATATATATATATATATATATATATATATATATATATATATATATATCAGTCAAATTCCTCTCCCAGGAGTTCAAAGCGTCAAAGATCCGAACTGAATCTTTTGTTTAACTAAAATATTTTCACATTTTGAAATTACTTCAGTATGAGAGCGTACATTCTTTCCTAGATTTTTCCCATCACGAGTATTAACATCTCTATGTACTGTTTTATATATTTCAATAATCCTTAACTAATTCCAAAAGAAACAATGACTACAGTCTCATGAAATGTGTAACTTAATTATTATAATCAACATTATACAAGCATGTGTATATATAAAACCTGATCCTTATCATACTAGTAAATATTATATAATAATTAAATGTTCTAAACTAGCAGCATTTCCTTTATTCACACAGTAAACTCGGGTAAATCGTCTCGTATTATATATCCAAATAGTATTAATGGTTTATATAATCTATCAATACTTTATATATCCAAATAACATTAATGATTTATATAGTTTGTCAATTATTTATATCAGCGGTTTATATATCCAAATAGTATTAATTAACGGTCGTATTAATATCAAATTGCTATCTATCAATCTATTAAATTAAATAGTAAAAACAAAGCAGGATGAGTGCTTTGAATGTGAGGTGCCAACTTTTGACGGTGCCAAGCCCTGATGGTGCCACGTAGCCGGGGTCACACTATTTCCGCATATTAAGAAAGGTGCCATTAATGAATAAAACTATAAGGATATAATTCCATTAAAAAAAAATCGCTAAACTGTACGATTCGCTCGGTTTTTGAAAGAATTATTTAAAAGATTCATTTTATTCAGGTTTGTTTTAAGTATTTAATGCCCTGTTTTAATTATGTATGCCCTGTGTGATGCTATACAGTACATACAAACAAAAGAAATATAATGTACTTCATTAAAAAAAAAAAAAAAAAAATGGAAATCATTTCCTGTGTCTAGCTTTAGATGGAGCTACCAGTATATCACTGAATATAATTACATAGCAAAGTCAAGGAAGAAAATAAACAAGAAAAATCAATTAAACTGATCATAGTAAACATCATTGACAATATAAGTTATATAAATATTTATGTGTATATAAATATATAAATTTCAGGAAAAAAATTGAACTTCGAAGTCATACATCAATAAATCATAAATATAGGCCTATTAACAAACACATAATTAAACCGGTTTGTTATTGGTAACTTAACACATGGTTATGAATTCGAAGTAAGATATGCATCAGCCGTATTCTAAGTCCCTAAGCGCGCTGTGTACATGACATGAACTTGCCGCGATTCTTATTCTAGAAGCGCGGGTTCGTGGCAAAAGCGTGGCAAAGTCGTGGCAAAAGCGTGGAAAGTATTGGAACAATCATGGAAACTCCGTGACAAGGGGGTAGGCTTATCACGATAGTTACACGAGTGAAAAAAATCATATTTTTACTGTACTTTTTCTTACCAATACTTCATATGAGCATACTACGTTTGAAAAGTAATACCTATATTGGTTATATTAGGCATCATTGTCCTAGACACGGATTACAAACTCTTTTAGGAAAACATGGATTCTCTGCTGATTTTGAGTTTGTTTACCTTTTGGCGGACTTTTCGAAGGAGAGTGAAGTTAAATGAATGGTAAAAGTAGTCAGGGACGTAAAATTAAAGTATATAATTATATGAAATATGTATCCATTAAATCTATATGCATGATATATTAAAAATGCGCATATATGTACAGTATATACAAAGATAAAATAAGGAAGATCTGTTCATAAACACACGGTCCCTCACATCCCGTTTGTTTTGATCGAGCGTAGAGTGAATTACCAACAGCGCGTTCGTGAAATGGTTGTCAATTCTTTAACTAGGAACAAGTACAACGACTGATTCATACCAAAATTGAATTATCTTATGTTAGTGCTACCTATGATTGTAGTTTCTCTTATGAATTTGTCGTGTGGACAGTGCCATTCATCCGAAACATGTTAATAAGTGGGTTAACTTTGGAACGGTTGGTAAACCTGAAGCAGTTGACGCGAACGTGCCGCGCTTTTGCGTCCTAGATTACCGCATTCGTTACATGAACACGACATGGACATAACATGAACATGACATGGCCACGACACGCAGAAAACGTTATAGAATACGGCTGTAAGATCCCAAAGCGCGCTGTGTACATGACATGAACTTGCCGCGATTCTTATTCTAGAAGCGCGGGTTCGTGGCAAAGTCGTGGCAAAAGTGTGGAAAGTATTGGAACAATCGTGGAAACTCCGTGACAAGTTACACGCGTGAAAAAAATTATATTTTTACTGTATTTTTTCTTACCAATATTTCATATCAGAATACTACGTTTGGAAAGTAATATCTATATTGGATATATTAGGCATCATTGTCCTAGACTTGGATTACAAACCCTTTTAGAAAAACATGGATTCTCTGCTGATTTTGAGTTTGTTTACCTTTTGGCGGACTTTTCGAAGGAGAGTGAAGTTAAATGAATGGTAAAAGTAGTCAGGAACGTAAAGGTAAAGTATATAATTGTATGAAATATATATACATTAAATCTATATGTATAACATATTAAAGATACGCATATATGTACAGTATATACAGAGACAAAATAAGGAAGATCTATTCATAAACACACGATCCCTCTCATCCCGTTTGTTTTGATCGAATTACCAACGGCGAGTTCGTGAAATGGTTGTTAATTCTTTAACTAGGAACAAATACAACGACTGATTCATACCAAAATTGTACTATCTTTTGTTAGTGCTACTTATGATTGTAATTTCTCTTATGAATTTGTCGTTTGGACAGTGCCATTCATCTGAAACATGTTAACTTTGGAACGGTTGGTAAACCTGAAGCAGCTGACGCAAACGTGCCACGCTTTTGCGTCCTAGATTACCGCATTCGTGACATGAACACGACATGGACACAACATGAACATGACATGGCCACGACACGCAGAAAACGTCCAAGAATACGGCTGCATGGAAACACAGTGAGTCAACTGTGATTTTTTTTTGAAGCAGCACGTGGTAAAATCATTGTAAATTGTGACTCCTATTTTGGCATGATGATAGGCCTTATTATAATTTGTTTAGTATAGTAGTTAGGCTAAATAATACAAACGGAAATGCTGTAATATCTTGCATAGTATTTGTATGTTTGGTTGGGGAAGTTAAGCGGATATATCCAGTTCAAGTCCAACATATACAATAACTCACCTACAATAGCATCATTTTGATATATATAAATCGTGTTGTTTTACATAAGTAATATCAGTAAGACTGAGTATTTGGAGATAGCAGGACTACAATAAACACCTCTGGAAGCATAGGACACGTGGAAGCGAGAAGGAAACTGATCGAATTTTGACACGCAGAGACAGGATAGGAAAACTACTGATTTAATTTTCACTTCTTTCTTTCCCCGATACCTTGCTTTAAAAGGAGTGGGAGTGTGTGTTATAAATATTCATACATGGTAACAGAACCATATAAATAAACTATTAAACGAAACATGAAATAGATATCACGCTGGACTTTATGATACAAAATACAATTACCAGCGATCGCCAGATGAAACTAATAGAATATACTAATATAATATAACTATTAGTTCTTGGTATTCAGTTTCAGAATGAGGGAAACTCTTTCGTCTTTTTACTTGTTTTTATTAAGGGGCCATTTGTTTAATGTTTGATGTGCAGTGTTCTATATAGAATAGCGATTTTTTCCCACACATATCATTATACCATCATAATAATTCAAAACTTCCTTTACTGAAACAGACATACACAAAAACAAAGTCGAATTCCCTGTTCCCATAGAAACTGGAATCAAACGATCAATAATAGATTGATAAATTCACAACATACATTAAAGACAAGACTCTCTATTCAGGTATTAATTCCTACCCTACCCCCCCCCCCCCATTATAAGTCCCAACATCTTAACCACGTTTTTCCTCTTCTTTCCCGATTATGATGATAATTATACAATAAATAACTATACTATGGTTCCTTAATATTCTTCAAAGTAGGATTAGTTGAAAATCACAGATATAGATGGCGCCACTCTCTCCTAGCACCAGACAGTCAGATGACACAGCAAATTTAGGTCTCCATGATTTTCGTTTATTTATTTATTCTTTATTATTATCTATATAATTTTTTTTCTTTTTTTTTTGGGGGGGGCGACGATTATTTCTTTCGTATCCTTTAACGAAAGTAAATAAACGAACATTTTTTTTTCCTATCAAACTGTTATGCTTCTATCACAGTGAGTTTAAAAAACACAATGAACCTGCAGAAGACACATATAAGCCTCATGATACACTAAAACACAAAAACTGACGAACACATAAAATCACACACAAGTTATAACGAGTGAATGAAAGACATTGTGAAAAGTGCCGATAAATCCTATCTAGAGCGCCGCGCAGGTGGCACTAGCGCCCGTCCTGGTGCCAAAGCAAGCAATTAATTCCCGCCTCAAGGGGTTAATGGGACGATTCGTTCAGGACGGAGAATCTCGTTCACTTTGGTCGGCAGAGAAGCGAAGAAATCCCGCACCTAGTGGGAGAGACGTGTTTAGGACGCGTATTTAGATTGATGGTAAATATTGCAGAAGAATAATGGCACAGAATGTGTATGTATATATATATATATATATATATATATATATATATATATATATATATACTCATTCATATGTGTATTTACTATTATGCAGATGCCCATACACATACACACAAACTCATAACAGTTATATGTATATATATATATATATATATATATATATATATATATATATATATATATATATGTATATATATATATATATATATATATATATATATATATATATATATACTCATTCATATCATTCATATGTGGATTTACATTTCGATAGATAGATAGATAGATTTATATATATACATATATTTACATATACATATATACATATATATATTTATTTATACATATATATGTATATATATGTATATATATACATATATATACATACATATGTATACATATATATACATATTTATATATATATATATATATATATATACATGTGTGTGCACACACACACACACACACGCGGCCGCGCGCGCACGCGCGCACTCACACACACACACATATATATATAATTATATATATACATATATATATGCATATATATATACACACACATATATATATAGGTATATATATATATATATATATATATATATATATATATATATATATATATATGCATACACATATATATAGGTATGTATATATATATGTATATATATATATATATATATATATATATATATATATATATATATGCCTGTATTTCAAAGGATAACTTTGAATCCTGAGATGTCTATCAAATGAAGAACAGGAAGCCGTTCACCTCCTGTCGCCGGTCGGCCTCCATGGCGGGCGAGGGCTCGAGGGCGAGGTAGCGGAGGTCGTCCTCGGTCGCCGCCTCCCACTTGAAGCCCAGGGAGTCGTCGGGGGTCGGGTTGCTGGGGGGGGGGGGGAGGGGGGTCAGCATGGGTGGTGTGTGTGTTCAGGTAATGATTACAGTAGATATAGATAAATGAATATATATAGAGATAGATAAGTAGATAGATATAGAGATAAATATGAAGACAAAAGTTTGTGAGGAAAAAAGTAGTTATGAAAAAAGTTAGTTAAAATAGTAAAAATAGTAATGAAAAAAAAATTATGAAGAAAGAAAATGTAAATATGAACAAATAAGCTCACTAGACAAAGATTTATTTTTAAAAATCACCAGAAATGATTGCTTTATGAGACAATAGATCACTTCGCATTAATTACTTCTCGACAGTAACTAATCTATCCATGATAATTATCTTTACCAGGTGCAATTAGATATAAAATATACCTGACTATGACAGCTCTTGGCACTACACACTATGAATTAGAAAAATACTTTCAATTACATTTCTTAATGCGTATTTATTTTAAATATGTGCATTAATTACCGCGAAAAAAAAATCTTACGCAAAACACGAGTCATTTTGAAATAACGCACGACGAAATATAGAAATAATCCTATTTCTATATTTCATCGTCCGTTGTTTCAAAATGATTCGCGTTGATAATGTGGAATGATGTGGTTTTAGATTTATTATCATCGAGTGAAATATATCGATTTAATTGCAAGATAATAACACAAGTATAGAAGACGAGAGGGCATTGTTCGTGATTTCATGCTGTATAATATATAGGAATATTACAGTAAAAACAAAAGACCAAATTACAGAATGAGGTAAATAAGATATTAAATGTTTCATAATATTGCTGGTTATTTAAGTTAAGGAAGTGGGGAGCAAATCCTTTTATCTAATTATTACAACAATCTTTTTTTTTTAAGCATTATCTTCATTAACATACTTAAAACTATATTCGTGACCATATTGTCCTCCTGAACCGAGCCTTGTTAAGGAGTTACGGCTGTAATATTAACATAAATAAGAAACCTTTTCTCTGTAAAAAATAATAATAATAATAATAATAATAATAAAATAAAAATAAATAATAATAATAATAATAAGTAAATAAATAAATGAGATTTGAGGTTCTAGAACGTTATTTCCCGCAACCTTCCCGTCCATTTATAATCCTGTCGAACTTCTTGTGTTGCAGAATCTGACAACTTTAATCTATAGTAACATTTGAAAGACAGACGCCTAAATATAGATAAGTTAAACTACTAAAAAAAAATCTATTAAGGCAACAAAAAGGAATCTTGTTATTAAAAAGTACGCCTGGTGAATGCCGCCATCTATTGAGTTGGACATTCATCACATTTCCTTCCTTCTGTTTTCGTCAAGGAAAAAAGAGTAATTCAGATAGGTAGGTTGCCCTCTTGACATGTTTCGGGTGGACTCAAACTACCATAAGTATGAGAATGCCATACGGAAGTACCAAAAACCATAATGGAACCGCCTTTTTTTCTTATTAGTCTAGCAATAAGTGTTCTGCAAGCTGGATTTGCTTAAGGATGACCGGTTCGAGTTACAAAGCATGGCTCTACTAAATCATCTTAAGTAAGCAAACAATTTTACTATCCTCTGGGTTTTCTGCAGTCTCTTGGTGTAAAAAATACATATCACCTATATACGTTTGTGTAACCTATAACGATCATAAATTAAATAGTTATCCCAATATATCCCGTTTTCTATTGTAAAAGCCACAGCACGAAAACGCGTGGTAATGGTGTATGAAGTATTTTGGAAAAACTGATTCATTTACGCTTTATTTCTTAATATCTTTCTCATATGTACCCATATATTGTTGCGTAAAGTGACTAGCGATAGATACTAACAAACAATCCAAATCTGAGAGATATATAACCCTGAAAGAAATCACATACGAATTCTCTGCTTGGGTTGCACATTGGTATGGGAAAACGAAAGCGATTTTAAGAATACCAAATATTTCGGGTTACTTCTGAATGGTTATCATTTCCGACTTTAATTTAGTTGAACGGTGATAATTTCCGACTTTAATTTAGGGATTCTTCCGGAATGTTGAAAATACGATCGTTAGAACTGATTTTCGCATTTTAATTTTCGTTTGTATATACCTTTGCAACAAACTTGTGTACGAGACTGAATTTTGTCTTATTTTCAAGGGGAATGATTGCCTTTTGTGGTGATGATAGAAACAATGTGCCTATGGAATTGAAATGCAAAAGCAGGGAAGTTGAATTTTGATGACAAGGGAAAAAAAATCACATCTGTTTTAAACGGTCTAGTAAAAAAAAAAAAAAAAAAAAAAAAAAAAAAATTATAAATTTGTT
>BOPN01007873.1:37500-45000 GCA_017312705.2 Penaeus japonicus | reverse complement strand
GGACCGCCGAGGTCACGCCCTGAGGTGGTCTCGATCTCAGGCTGTTATACGTAGGATGCGAGGGTAATTATCATGATCGTGATAGCGCTGATAATGGTAATAATGGCTACAACAATGATAACAATACTAGTAATAGTAGTAGTAGCGCTGGTAGCAGTAGTAATGATAATAATAGTAGCTGTAATAATAAGAGACATAATGATGATTATAATGATGCTAATGATGATAGTAAAAATAATGATTACAATGGAAATGATAACAAGAAGAAGAAGAGAAGTAACAAAACTACAAAAATACTGATAAATATATTGATATTGATAATAATGATGATAATGATAATAACAGTAATAATAATAGTAATAATAGTAATGATAATACAAATGAAGATGAAAATAATATGATAATAATAATAATGATACTAACGAAAATAATATTGATGATAATAATGATAAGGATAAACAGGATGATAATGAGAATTATTATAACAATAGTAGCAGTAATTATTATGATAACAATAATAAAGAATAATACCAATGATAATGATAACGATAATGATTCTGATAATGATAGAATAATAATAATGAAATAACAATAATAACAATGATAATAGTAATGATAATAGTGATGAAACCCATAAAGACTACAAAAATTATAAATGTAATGATCGATAATGATAATAATGATAGCGAAAAGGACAATATTGTTATTGATAAACATAATAGTCAAGCCAATGGTAGTATTAGTGTCCCTTATTAATAAGATGGTAACAAAAATCATGACAACTGTAGCAACAATGATATGATTGTAATGGCAAAGGTAATATTAATAAAAACAATGGCAATTAAGATCAACAATTATGACAATACAGATAACGACGATAATCGAATTACTTTGGCTATCACTACTTAAAATAAAGATAGTAATACAGCAAGCTTCCCTTAAATTAATACCTGTATAAGCCGTGTAAACGTTTATCCCTCTGTGTATCGCATGATGAAGTCTTAGAATGGGTTGTCTCATAAGGAATACTTTCATACGGTCAATCCAGTCACAGACATTGCCCGAATCCGATCACACTTGACCAGTGTTTGCAGGGAGATGACCCTACGTCTGGCCTAATGGCGTTGGGTCAAGTTTTGCGGCGCTGGGTCAAGTTTTGCGGCATTGGGTCAAGTTTTGCGACGTTGGGTCAAGTTTTGTGGCGTTGGGTCAAGTTTTGTGGCGTTGGGTCAAGTTTTACGGCGTTGGGTCAAGTTTTACGGCGTTGGGTCAAGTTTTGCGGCGTTAGGTCAAGTTTTACGGCGTTGGGTCAAGTTTTGCGGCGTTGGGTCAAGTTGTGCGGCGTTGGGTCAAGTTGTGCGGCGTTGGGTCAAGTTGTGCGGCGTTGGGTCAAGTTTTGCGGCGTTGGATCAAGTTGTGCGGCGTTGGGTCAAGTTGTGCGGCGTTGGGTCAAGTTATGCGGCGTTGGGTCAAGTTTCACGGCGTTGGGTCAAGTTTCACGGCGTTGGGTCAAGTTTCACGGCGTTGGGTTAAGTTGTGCGGCGTTGGGTCAAGTTGTGCGGCGTTGGGTCAAGTTTTGCGGCGTTGGGTCAAGTTTTACGGCGTTGGGTCAAGTTTTGCACGAACCATTCAACTGTGAGACTAGCAGCATCTGACAACACTTTTTGATGCCGTAAAATGAATTGAGCGGGGGAATCGATATGAATGACTAAAATAGCAATGATTGTATTTCATGATAAGAATAACAATGCTGGTAATGACAATAGCAGTAGTGATACCAATGATAATGTTAATGCTGATAATTGTAACCATAGAACAGTTAAATTGTGTGGGTTGATAGGAAAAACAATAATAGTGACGAACAGAATTATGATAAAGTAATGACGATGAGAAAAATATATAATTGTGACACCAACAAAAACAATACCAATACCGATAATGACTAAACCTCCAATATAAAAATAGTAAGTTTATAACCAGTAGTTATAAATATGATTATGACAATCACAAAGGGAGAACTAACATTGCAGAGCTCTTCCAGTGCGCCAAAATTCAGTTTCCGAATACAAAAGTGAAGCATGTTCTTAAGAGAGAACTTGCATTTTCAAGGCAATTCATTTTTTATCACAGATTGCTCTGGCGATAAATCCTTTGATTGGATCCCAGCTGGTTCCCTCCCAAATCTCCTTAACTGTTCCCCGGGGTATGGGAAACACAAACATGAATTTTCAAATAATCGGTCAATATATATATATATATATATATATATTACTAAAACATTTGAAAATCACCTTCGTTCAGTGGAAGTAATGATGAAACAGTGAAAATAGTATTACCATTACTACTAATTGTGTGTCTAAAGAGGAGAGCATGTGACCCTTCCTCAAGAAGACAATCACTGCTCTTGTGGTACTATCTTTGGTAAAAGGCCACTATCCTGCAACGACAACAACAATATATATATATATATATATATATATATATATATATATATATATATATAACTGTATATTTAGCAGTCTTACTTCAGCTGTTAGCCTTGGATGGGGGATAGTCCTGTGGTTGCTCTTGGGTACATGATGAGCAAGTGCAGCTTCAACATCGCTGTACCACTTTTCGACTTCCTCGTCAATCTCTTCCAGTGTTGCAGTCCTCAAGTTGGCTGCAGGCTTGGACTGGAGCTCAT
Source organism: Penaeus japonicus (assembly GCA_017312705.2). Taxonomy (NCBI): domain Eukaryota; kingdom Metazoa; phylum Arthropoda; class Malacostraca; order Decapoda; family Penaeidae; genus Penaeus; species Penaeus japonicus. The sequence goes on along the minus strand of BOPN01007873.1, from coordinate 42,314 downwards.
CCTTGAATCCTCCCCAATTAGCCATTCTAAAGTTGAATCTGCTACAGTTTAGGCTTTTTAGGATTGGGTTGGATGATATCTTGAGGATGATGGGCAGGTGGTCGCTGGTGCTTGCAGGGCCCGGTTCCATGATCACGTTGTGATGGGCTTGGTTATTGCACAGTGCAATATCTGGTTTGGTTGTCAGTTCCCTGTGATGTAAGTAGGGAAGTCTGGTCCCATGTGGATTAGGTCTCCATCAGCAACCATTCTAGCAATAGCATTGCCAACCTGGTTGCCTGCTCTATTGTTTAGCATTGGATGGTTGGCATTGAGGTCTCCCACTATGTACGTGGGTAATCTTCGTCGAAGTAGACTGTTCAAGTCTTGTAGTGGAACAATTGCCCTTCTTGGAGGCAGATACATTGTAGCCACTACTATTGGACCTCTGCTGGTCTCTATCTCCATTGCCAGCATTTCGTCAAAGTCGTCGAGAATCTTATGTTTGATTTCTCTTCTGACTGCTATTGCTATGCCATCACTTGCTTCTCCAGTCCTGTTCCTCTGATAACATAAGTAGGGGAACAGTTTCAGCCTGTCTGTGTCCTTCAAACCATGACTGTTGATCAGGACTACATCTGCATTTAGGGCTCTATACATGCCCGGCAGTTCGTTCCTAATGAACCATAAGTCCACTTGAGGACGTTCTGCTGAACTACAGTGATGGTGTGATTCACTTGGATTTGGCTGCAGGTCCATCTTCATGCCTTCTTGGGACTCATCATAGCCTTACCCTCTTCCTGTAGGTCTCAGGGTCGAGGTAGGTGATAGCCACACCAACGAGATTTAGGGAGGCGGCCCTAATTCTCCTGTCGATGATACTGGCACATTCATCAGATTTCAGCCTCTGATTATTGTAGGAGTATTTCATCCTGCCATTTTTGATGTATTCTGCAACATCATCATCATCAATATTGCCGTTTGTAACGGTTTTCGGCAGTGTACAGGATGACTCCTGCCAGCTTGCCTCTTGCTTCCTGGCCTTCTTCACATTCTTGCACCTGTGTGGGGATGGCACCCTCACATACTGGGGTACTGGTGCAGTGGGCTCTTCCAGTGGCGGCATTTCTTCTTCAAGAACTGGCAGATCTGGCATTTCTTCTTCTTCAGGTGCTTCTGTGGTTTCTTTGGGGGTTTCTGTAGGGAGCATAACCCTCAGGATGCCTGCCGAATTTACATCATTTGGAAGGTCCATCTCAGGGAGGTTATTTCGCCTCAAGGCTAGCTTTGCTTGTTCTGCAAAGCAGCCTGGTTGTGCAAGGTTGGCCAGGTGGGCATGCATCAAGGCAATCAGGTCTTGACAGCCAGGTTGTTGCTAGCCAAGGATGGGTGGCTGCGTCTCTTTAATCGCCGTTTTGCAATTTCGGCTGTGGCTTTGGCTGTTTTTTCGATCGTTTTCTCGACCTTAGCTGTAGCCTTTGCAGTGTTCTTGACTACTTCACTCAGTAGTCTGGACTCTTTCGGGTTTGATCTCTTTGCTTCTTTTCTACTGCCTTGTGATCTCTTTCCTGATAGGCAGCTTCCAGAGAGAGTCCTGTGTTCGCCTCCACAGTTTAGGCATTTTTTTGTGGTGTTCTTACATGTCGTGAACCTGTGTCCGGTCTGACCACACTCACTGCATTTTTCAGCATTCTCTCTTGGTACATTTACCCTTTGTGGGTACATATTCGCAATTCATACACTGAATTACTCGAGTGAATCGTTCCTCTTCGATCTGGGCCGGGTTTATACTATAATTGATAGGATCAGTCCTTGTTTTATCTTTTTGGTAGTCTGCAGACATCATGGAATCGAATCTTAACAATTCCATGTTGTGGCATCTTATAGACTTCATCGATTTGCAGGCTGAGTTGTCTTACCAGTTCATCTTTGATCTCTTCATTAGAGTGGCTTGTAATGTACGAGTCCACTTTTTTTGACTACAATTGTCATTTTAGCTTTGGTTTCAAGAGGCATTCAGTCAAAACCTGAGCTCTTAAGCTTTTGGCGGAATTCTGCGACATAATCTTATCTGCATCGGTCAGAGTCTTTGGCAAAACAATGTATCCATTCCTGGCATCGATGATTCTCAGGAAGTGGATTCCATTGCCAAACATCAGAGAGTCTTCAGTTCCTGTTGCGTTGCTGAGTCGGAATGCCATCGAGGTTTACTTTAATCTTGGTGGTCGAAGCCATGGTTCCAAACGCATAGCTCGATCCTACCACTGCAAAAAGTCCAAGTCCTGCCTGAGTTGTCAGATTAAGTCCTATCTCTGACAACCTCCTCTTATCTCTGAGGAGCCTAACCAGGTTGGCTATGACGGTGTCTAGCTGGAATTGGTAGGAGTGTTAGAGTGGGCCTGCCGCCGTTCCCTATGCCTAACAAAGGTGGCAACCTCCGAGTGTTTCTTACAGTATCCCGACTAAGGGACCCCTTTGAGACCCCGGCCTTCGCCGGGTAAACCGCAGGGTTCGCCTTCAGAAACAAACGGTGTTATCCTAACGCCGAAAAGTGGTGGTAAAGGACAGGGGGGGACAGGTGTGTGCCTACAAGGATCTCTTGTAGCACCGAGGTGCTTGGCTCGAGAGAGCCGAGTGTCAAAACCCTTACTCTGAAGGGATCTCTTTTAGTATGCCAACTCCTTAAAGATGTTAACTCCTTGGCATAAGTGGTGCTCACTTGGACTGAGTCAGGTAGTCCAGGTAATTCTTCTTCTTCTTGCTATAAGTGTTACACACTTAGCATGTAGATTATAACTCTTCCTTCAAAGAGTTCTTGTAGATTCTTCTTCTTCTTGCTTGGAGGCTTCTAGATAGCTTCAGCTGGAGCAGGTAAGCTGGAGCAGGTGCTGTTATCTCAGGTGAGGTCAGGTGCTGATAAGGTGCTGATCCTACTGATGTTGAGTCTTGAGTTCTTGTTGTTGAGTGTTGAGTCAGAGAGCGGGATAATACTGGAACTCCCACCGAAGTGGAAGGGGACAGTTAAGTTAGACGAAGAGTTCAGGTGAAGGAAAACAGTCAGGAAAATGAAAGAAAGTCGTAGAGAGCGGATAGGATACTGGAACTCCCACCGAAGTGGAAGGGGACAGTTAAGTTGGACGAAGAGTTCAGGTGAAGGAAAACAGTCAGGAAAATGAAGGAAAGTCGTAGTTAGAGTAGTGGGAGGACGAAACTCCCTGTCTGACTCGTTAAGATATTGAAGTGTCATGTCCACTCAAAACCTTCTGGAAGGCCTGCCAGGTCGGAAGGGGAAAAGTCTTTGTTGATTGTTGATTCTTCTTCTACTTATCTGTGGGGGTGAGTAAGTTGAAGAGGGTTTGGAGGAAGGGGTCTGGAACTTGGGTTGGGGTTAAGGATTCTTTATTATTTATTCAATAAATTATGTTAGTAAAAAACAAAAAATATGTTTTTTTTTTTTTTTTGAAGCGTGATAAAGCGGAAGAGGAAGTGGTGAAAGGAGCTGGAGAGATAGTGAAAAGAAACTTGGGAGGAGATAAAGTGAGAGTTAGAAAGTTAAGTAGAGTGAAGAGAGTATTAGCTTTTTATTGGAGTTGGTCTTGAGGAGAAGGAAGTTGAAGTGAATAATGGAAGTGTGTAAAGTGAAGAGGAAGTGATGAAGGGAGCTGGAGGGATAGTGGAAATGAAATTTGCGAGGAGATAAAGTGATAGAAGGAAAGCTGAGAAAAGGTGGAGAAAGGAGAAAATATACAAGACCAGGAGAAAGAAGTCAGAGAATAGCTTGCATGTGCGCCCTTAGTAGCTGAACAAAGCCCTGGCCAACCCTCGGGAGGCAGCCAGAAACCAGAACACCTAGCAGGCTATTTTTTAAGGGATTTTTTTTTTTTTTTTTTTTTTTTACATTCTTCAGCTCTGCCCACGCTGCACTTCGCCGACCTCGCACGTCACCTCTCACTGCTATGCATGATGTGCCGTGCTTGACGTTGAAGTGGAGCCCCTGTGGGTTGGCTTGTAGTCTAAGCAAAGTTGTTTAAAAAATCTTCATTCTTGAATTTAAACTTGCAGGTCCTCTTGAGGTTTACTTCTTCATTCTTCTTGTCTTCTTTTAGGTTCTCCTCTTCATGGTTGCCTCCTTACTTGATCATCGGTCTCCTGTACCTGATGCAGTGAATATGGCCTCAGCTTCTTCAATGCCATTGATTCTGCTGAGGCTTTTGGGCCACCAGGCATGTGTGCCTTCTGGACGAACGTTGAGGCGATTGTAGAGCTCCTCATCCTCATCTTGGATTTTTGTCCATCTTCTTCTGGCTTGATGGTGGAGTCTCTGGTTGATCGCCTCGATCCTTAGTCTTTGATGGATCTCTCGTGCAGTGACTACTTCGGGAAAGCGAATATTCAGAATCCATTTGCCTGCCTGGTTCTGAATAGTCTGTAGCTGCATCATCTGCCTTCTGGAAATGGTGTGAGTAGGCACTGGCGGGTATTCCATGATGGGCCGCACTAGGGCTTTATAAATGTAGAGCTTGGTTTCAGTACTCAGTGTCTGGAACCTTCTGATCTTGTTCAGCTGATGTTTAGCTTTGGTTGCTCTATCATTTATGTGAGGGACAATTCCTCTTCTGCTAATTGTTAGCCCTAGTATCTTTCCTTTGTCACAGTAGTCCACTGCTTCCTCGTCCACTATCAGATCTGCTGTCTTGAACTTGGCCACAGGAATGACTTGGAATTTTCTCATGTTGGTTGAGATCTTCCACTGTCTTTCGTATCGATTGATGGTCTCTATGGCTCCTCCGCAGTTCTGAGTGCCATCATCTCGATTATGTTTATATATGTATATT
>BOPN01007873.1:20000-25000 GCA_017312705.2 Penaeus japonicus | reverse complement strand
CGTCCTCATGATGATAGACTGCTTCACCAGGTGGCCAGAGGCAGTGCCACTGAGGGATATAACAGCAGATTCTGTGGCAAAGGCATTCATATCCACGTGGGTATCGCGTTTTGGAGTCCCTGCGGGAGGTTCAGCCTGATGATCTTTAAGTTTCAGGCCTGTGTGCCAAACTTTGTCGAAGGCTTTGGCCACATCTCTCAGAACCACATTGACTTGGTTCCTTTCGCTCATGGCATTGGCGATTTCTTCATATATGATTGCAATGGCTGTTGATGTTCCTCTGCCTGGTCTGAAGCCATGTTGCCTGGGATTTTGTAAATCGTTAATCTCCAGGTGATTTCGCAATCTTATGTTCAGTATCTTTTCAAAGACTTTGCCTGGGACTTCCAGCAGAGATATTGGTCTGTAATTCTCCACTTTTCTTGGATTTTTCCCGGCTTTTGGAATCATCCTGACTCTTGCTTCCTTGAAGTGGTCAGGGAAGTAGCCAGCAGTGAGAGAGGCATTATATATGTTTGCCAGTCTCAGCAACATCTTGTTTGGAAGATTCTGCAGGATTGTTTTGTTGATCCTGCTTTTGCCTGGAGCAGTTCTATTCTTGAAACTCTGAATAGTTCTTTTGACATCTGTGGGGTTGATCTTGGTCATTAGTGGATCTGTGGGATCCAGTCTAGTGAAGTCAGAAGCAGCTTCTGGATATAGGAGGTGGATGTGCCTTCCTATTTCCTCTATGATGGTCTCCTCGAAATCACTGTCAAACTTTTCTTCTTCTTCTTCAGTAATTCGGAAACAATTTCTCCAGGAATTTCTGAACAGGATTTCTTGTTCTTCTTCTTCATGAATCTTCTCATCCTGTTCGTTGAGGAGGTAGCTACTTCTGCTTTTTTAGAGAAATATCATTTTGTTTGTTGCTTTCATTGTCTACTATCTCCTTGTAGCAGACGGCGATCACATCCCGACACATCACCACATTGGTCAATTGGAGAGCACCGCCAGCCAATGAAAGCACAGGTCAAACGGCAGGTCGAGTGGGTAAACACGATGCTCGAGGTTAAAAGATGGGGAGGTCACCAAAAATAACCAGTAGATTCCTGACCTCACGCCGTAACGCCGCCACGCGAAACAACCACGACAACTCATCATACCGACATATATCCAATGCTTAATAATAAACTAGAAAAATATAGACTTTCTGTTACGAACCGACAAAAGTATTCTGACCAAAGGGAGAATGGACCGGAGGAAAACAGCTCTACGACGGTCAGGAAAGAGAAAAAAAACTTGACTTCAATCCTGGACCAGCCTACCAGCCTGGTGGATTTTGAAGAAGCATTTCCTGGCAACAATGAGATGGGTTGGCACCTCTGAGACCCTGTATAATATGTTATTTATGTATTGAAATTATATAACATGCATATAACATATTGTATATATGATTTATACATAAATAACAGGGGACCAGGAGCCTTGTACGAACTTCCCCACACTGCAGCTCCACTCATAAACATGACAAAGTGTAATGAACATCTGCTGCTTACTTCCCAGAAATGGTCAAAGGATTTTGTAAGTAGATATGTGTATTTGATACTCTTTGGAGGCACTTTTATGGAGTAATGAACATGTAAACATAAAAATGCGATTATCTCAAACCTAATTTTTTCGCACAAATGTATCTATAACTTCGGTTGTAAATAAGGGATTTTGATAATTCTTGTTGGAAAATGATCGTAATACTCGGTTCTAACAAAACTAATAAGTTCATTTTTTATCCTACTTGAAATGTATTTTTGATATTTTTTTCATAATTTGCTGCTAGGCTGACTTCCTTTCTTTTTCACTTATAACTACGAGTATACTAGTTTAGGTACACCAGGATGTTTACTAACTGTACACCAAAGGAAATTATTATTCTCCTAGTACTTTTGGAAAAATAGCATAATTTCAAAAGTAACTCAAAATTGCAAGTAAATCGTCTGTTGTGTAAAAAGTTTTCAATGGATTTCAATGAAATTTCTGTCACAGATGCATCCCATTCCCCTGCACATTGTATTAAATTTTCATTGTCTTACATTTAAAAAATGGGAGGTACGGATTGCATATATCCTCTCACCACCCCTGTGGCTTCTGAACATGGCCTTAGTGCACAGCTTCCCTTTGTTGGACTCTGCAGTGGGTGGGGGCGTGGGAGGATGGACTAAACCGCTAACATATGGCAACTTTTTACCCAACCAAACCCTTGACTGATACCCCTGCTGAGGACCCCAGCAAAAAATCAAGCAAGGCTGTCACCTTGGAGCCTCGATGACAAAAGTAAAAAGGTTCAGGGAAAACCTGCCTAAAAAACCTAGGGCTAGACCCTCCAAACCAGACCCTGGTTCTGACAAGACTCTGGTGTCGGTTCAGATGACAAGTCACAGAAAGATTGGAAGTCATGCAAACCTGCTGGCCCCACTGCCAAAACTCCAGCGTCGGTTCAGAGGATAGGCAACAAGCGGCCTCGGCCACCTATGGAATCGGAGTGCTAGTCTGTAACCCAAATCGGTTCCCCTTAAATCGGAAGGATTTGACAATGCCTATCAGATGGTATGGGCTCTGGAAACCCAGAGACAGTGCCGTCTGACGATTAAAATTGCCAGAGACAATTACATGATAATCGTTCTGAGGGACCAAACCACTCTCACCTTCCTCCAGGAAACAGACAAGCACCTGGATGGGCGGAAGGTGAGCCTGTCAGTTCCGACAGGAAAACCAAGATAGTGCTTATTGACTTTCCTTTGATGTATGATCTTGAGGTCATCACTGCTTATCCCAAGGTGGTGGGAACTTCTCGACTTTCCAAATGGAAGCACCCAACTAGGCAAATCCTGGTCACTTTCAAGGGAGCCCCAGTTGCGTCCTAGGACCTTGGTAGTTGGGGCTCCTACAGCCTCAGGACATATGTCCCTGACCTGCTCCAGTGTTTTATGTGCCAAGAGTATGGGCACCACCAGACCACTTGCTCTGCAAAGCCAAAGTGTGGTGTCTGTAGTCAGGCACATAGCACGGAGGTGTACCTCAAAGCACACAAGGAGGGCAAGTGGGACACCATTGCCAAGTGTCCTAACTGCCACAAAAAGCACCACGCCTGGAGCCTCGGATGTTCTGTGAGGAAGGAAGAGGCTCTTTGGCGGCAAGAGGTCGTTGCAAAGCAGGTAGTCTTTGTTCCCACCCACTGTCGACATCATTGATGGCACAGACTTAATGGACTAAGATTAACACAATGGCTTCTAATCTAAGCATACTGCAGTGGAACATCAATGGCTTTTCCAAAAGGAACGCCCTTCTCCACGCAATTATGTGATCTCACAACATTGACGTCGTCATTCTTCAAGAGACTTGAACAGGGATCTTGTTCACTTCACTTCAAGATATCATCCCTTTGTGTTACTGAGTATGCAAGGCACCAGAGGTTTGATTACCCTTGTGAAGTCGACTATCCCCTGCTCTTTGATCGCTGATCCTGTGCAGTGTGGAGAAGGCGTCGAATTCCTTGCCATTGAGATCCATTTGGCCAGGGGCCCCTTCAAGCTGTACAATGTATACAGCAGGCCAAAATGTAGGAGCTTAGATATTAGTGAAAACTGTACTGCTGCGGCACATGAGCCAGTTCTCATAGGGGCAACTTCAATGCCCACAACCCCATCTTGGCTCCTACCCGTAGTCGTAATGCAGCAGGCTGCCACATAGCCGCGGTACTTGAGTCATGCCATAAGATTGCTCTTCTCAACATCCAAGAGCCTATGCATGTTGGTGGGGGGATCCTTGACCTTACCTTTGTCACTGTGGCTCTGGTCGAAAGAATTAGTTGGTCTGTGGACAACACTGTCATGAGCGATCTCTATGGGATACTCACCACCATCTTGGATGCTGGCCCTGCACCCGTGCCCCAGCACAATCCTTGATGGAAGGTGGACAGGGACAACTGGAAAGCTTTCCAGGAGGCCCTGGCTAGGTGCCTCAGAACCACAGTGCTGGAAGAGGGACAACATAGTTCCCATCCCTAAATCAAAGAAGCCAGGACATAACCGTCCCATCTCTCTCCTTGGCTGTCTGGGAAAGATGGCAGAGAGAATGGTACTGAACTGGCTCCATTGGAAATTGGGACCTCCACATGAACACCTACATGGTTTCACAAGGGGTAAGAGCACAACTCACAGCATGGCCATATTACTGAGCACTGTCAGCAACACCAGATCTATCATTGTTGTCATGGAACTGGAAAAGGCTTTTGACCTAACGAGGCCCCTCGCTATTCAGGATATTCTGAGCGGAAAGGGAATCAAAGTCAGACTGCTTGTTTGGATTGGTGACTATTTTCGAAATGGAACTGCTAGTGAAGTTCCAAGGTCACCTTTCCAGGCATTTGCCCCTGGAGAATGGCATTCCACAAGGGGGGGGGGGGGGGTCCTTAGCCTGGGTCTGTTTAACACCCTCATGTTAAGCATTCTCGACATTCCACTCCCAGCAGGGTGCAAGATCATTTCTTACAGTCCCCGTCGGACTCACAGCTAAGATAGAAAGTGCAGAGATGACTTATATAGAACCATGAACTCTTTGCTAACAACACCTGGTTGTCTCACACAGCCAGGATGCTGATACGCTTTGATCTCAAGGAGACACTTCTGGTCAAGGACATGGAGTTACCCCACCCTGACTATGCCACACCCCCACCGTGGGCACGATCCTTGATAGAGTTTTCTATCATAAGTGTGTCAAGAAGAGAGATACCCCATCACTCACACTGCAGGTGCCGGTTTTATAGCAAGGGGTAAAGTGAAAGCTGTGCAGGAATCTGACAATGCTTCCTTGCTCCAGGTAGAGGCAGTCGATATTGTGGGAGCCATAGCCCAGAAAGATGGGCATGTTGTCATACATACAGATTCTAGGGCTGCCACTGACAGCCTGCAACAAAGCACGCCCCTTGATAACGTTTATCTTCTGACCACGATTCTTTCCATTGC
>BOPN01007873.1:0-2500 GCA_017312705.2 Penaeus japonicus | reverse complement strand
AATCATGAATATATTCTCAGTAATGATAACCGTTGTCATAGTGATGATAAATCTAATCACACAACATCAAAAAAACTTTATATATGAACAAGGGAAACACTAGTTACTTTTCTTTTATAGTTTTACCGAACCCTCTATGGCATATACTTTACACCTTATATATAAGTTAGGAAATGTAGAATTTGTTAATTTGTTTTATTTTGACTGAAGTTTACTTTGTAATGCTCCATGTACACTTTCTCGAATCATCGTTGATTGGTCACCCGTGAGGTAATTCTTAATTTCAATTGTTTGATAACTTTTGATACCACGAAGTTACAAATTAAAGTTTTATAAAACGTACAATATGATAAAAAAAAAGATACTTTAAGACTGACAAAAAACAAAAGTTATATTTCGATATTGTAATTCGACCTCGTGTAAAGAGTGGTGTCAGGTGAAGAGCTCTTTGCTCGTCCGTGGGCTGGGTGAAAAATATACATCTACATTTCTGTAGTTTAAAGGAAATAATATCCTTTGATTATATGAAAACAGATAGTTAATACAATGGTGTCAAATATATCTCATCAGACATGGAATACAGAGAGAGAGAGAGAGAGAAAGAGAGAGAGAGAGAAGAGAAGAGAGAGAGAGAGAGAGAGAGAGAGAGAGAGAGAGAGAGAAGAGAGAGAGAGAAGAGAAGAGAGAGAGAGGAGAGAGAGAGAGAGAGAGAGAGATTATATAATGGATGCAGACAAAATAAATAGGTAAATGCAAGAGTACAATGGTAGATGTAGAGATGTTATCATGAAATATGCAATGATACAGAATGATGCAGGGGTAAAATGAAAGTTGTAGAGATATAGGGTCACAGCGGAATATGAAAAGATTCAGAAAAAAAGGTACAAAAATGATATAAAGACACGATGATATATGCAGATATACAATTAAATAATAGATACAGAGCGATCTACAGGTACGATGGAAAATTTTAAGATACAGGGATACGATGAAGTTTGAAGAGATACTAAAAGTTACAAATGTAGAGGGGACGATGCAGAGATACAGATACAGTGAAATGTGTAGAGACTCAAGAAATATGTGAAGATACAGAGAAATGCAGACATACAATAAACATGTAGAGATGCATATACAAATTACAAAGACAACGAAAAATGTAGATACAAAGAGAGATATATGGAAGTAGAATGAGATATGTCCAGATAAAGAGAAATGTGGAGAAAGAGAGAAAGAGAAAGATAGATATGTAGAAATACAATAAGTTGTGTTTAGACATAGAAGTGAGAGAGAAAGAAATCTGGAAGAGAAGGAAAAAGAGTGTTATGAAGAGTGGTCCTTTTTTATTCGTTTATCATTTTAGAAAAAAAAAAAAAAAAAAAAAAAACATACACAAATAAGGTATATTGTGAAATACTATTTTTTTTAGAAGATCTATCATTTTTCAAAAAATATAGGAAACGTCAGTGTGAAACATGACGCTCGATAATGCCTACGTGGTACTTTCCACACGAGAATGTGGATTTTCTATTGTTGTTTCGAGAGCGTGCTGCATGAAATTAAATTCTAAACAGTTTTTCCCATAATTCGTCCTACGCCTGGCAGTGCATTTACCAGCCAATCAGCGTCTATAGAAACTAATACTCTCGTCAGCCAAACTTGAACGCGTTGATAGATTGCCTCTACAAATGACGGCTTAACTGTAGTAGTTATGATAATACCAATAATAGCAACGACAGTGATATGATTTTTGATATCAGTAACGAGAATGATGACATATTAATATCGTTATTCACATGTCAAAGTTCAGCACAAATATTAGTATATTATAAATCATATAGCAACATCTACAAAGATTCTCCGCAAACTATTTACATAATCTATTCAAAACAATGCATCAAGTATTTGAGCAAAAGTAAATCGAAATTTGCACAACAGACGCCTTTGGTGGGAATATCTATAGTTATAGATACTTTGTGCAAACTGAATGCCAGTTGCAATAGCATTTCAAAGCAACCTGACTTAACACAGTGTTACCAGGTATTAGGAACACCTACAGGGGGCTATGCTGACCATATCGATCAACTGTACATACAAAATACATTCATATATTCTCTCTCTTTCCCTCTACCTTTCTGTGTGTGTGTGTGTGTGTGTGTGTGTCTGTGTCTGGCGTGTGTGTGTGTGTGTTTGTATTTATGTGTGTATGTGTGTAGGCCTACATACATTTACACATAAATTCATATGTACACACACACACACACACACACACACACACACACACACACACACACACACACACACACACACACACGAACACACACAACGTATACATACACGCACACACGACCACGGCCTGGGAAGACTTTTTAAGCTGAAATGCCAGACGACCAAGTTGCAGGCGTGACCGCAGTCCGGCAATAATGAGTGTCGTTTAGAAAGGGGGATCTGGGGGTTGACGGGAAAAGGAAGATGGGGTTTGAGTCGGGGAAAGGGGTGGGGT
>BOPN01007872.1:37500-42500 GCA_017312705.2 Penaeus japonicus | reverse complement strand
TAATAATTGTTTTTTGCTTTTATTGTTATCATCATTTTTTTTCATTGTTATCAATATTGTTTTTTCTCAATATCATTATTAGTAGCGGTATCATTATCATCATTATCATTATTTTCATCATCATCATCCCCATCTTTATAACATTAATCATTAGTAGTAGTAGGAGTATCATTATTATAATCATTATTATCATTATCATTGTCGTTGTTATCGTTATCATTATTATTGCTATTATTGTTTTTACTGTTTGTTATTGTTTTCAAATTCATATTTACCGAATGTTAAATCTCTCTCTCTCTCTCTCTCTCTCTCTCTCTCCCTCTCTCTCCCTCTTACCATTCATCTGCACATCTCTCTATTTTCTGAATATATACGTAACCACTCCCTCAACCTACATATACGCTCCTCCCATTTCCTCCCCTCCTTCTTCTTCTCCTCCTCCTTCTCTTCTCCTCCTCCTTCTTCTCTCCTCTCCTTCCATCTTCTTATCCTTCTTTCGCTCTTTTTCCATAAATATAAGTTAAGTGTAATCCTGTTGCCTAACACGCCGACGTTTTCAAGGTCATTTGCGTCACGAAGCCGTCAGAATCAAGAAGAAAGAAGAAGAGGGAGAATCAAGAAGAAGAAGAAGGAGAAGCAGAAGGTAAAGAAAGAAGAAGAGGGAGAATCGAGAAGGAGAAGGTGAAGAACAAAGGAGAAGGAGGTGAAAAAAAGGAGAAGGAGAGGGTGAAGAAAAAGGAGAAGGAGAAGGTGAAGAACAAAGGAGAAGAAGGTGAAGAAAAAAGAGTAGAAGTTGAAGTAAAGAAGAAGGGGAAGGGGAAGAAAAGGAGAAGGAGAAGGTGAAGAAAAAAGAGTAGAAGGTGAAGAAAAGAAGAAGGGGAAGGGGAAGAAAAAGGAAAAGGAGAAGCAGAAGAAAAAGAAGGAAAATCAAGAAGAAAAAGAAAAAGTAAAAGGAAAATGAGAAGGAGAATCAGAAGAAGAGAAGAAGGAGAAGCAGAAGAAAAAGGAGAAGGATAAGCATTAGAAAAGAAAAAGGAAATGTAAAAGGAAATGAAGTAGTAGAAGTAAAAGGAAAAGAAGAAGAAGCTGAAGAAAAACAAGAGGAGAAAAAGAGGAAAAAGGTGGAAGATGAAGTAAAATGATAATGAGAAGAGAATGAAAAGGAGGGGCGGATGGAGAAGAAAATAATGAGAAAAAATGAAGGTGAGGAAATAGGCCAAATAGAATACGTTTTCAGAAAATCAATAGAATTATTTTTTTCTAACTTTATTTTCCAAAAGGAGTAACATATCGCATTATGAATCGCTTTCTTTCTCTCTCTCTCTCTCTCTCTCTCTCTCTATCTATCTCCCCGATTTCACCATAACTAATCTATTCTTAGCCCTCCTCACCTGTCTCTATCCTATCCTCACCTCTATCCCACGCCTCTCATTTTCGTCCCCTCATTTCCTTCTTGTTATCATTATTATCAGTGTTATTATTATGATTATCATAACTATTATCATTTTTATCATTATCATCGTTAATCTTATTACTATGATAATCATTTTTAAATATTTTTCTCTCCTCAACTTATCATCATACCTCATCATATCTTTCTTTCTCTCTTCTTCTTCCTTCTTCCTCTCCTCCATTCTTCTTCTCCTTCTTCCTCTTCTTTTCTCTCTCTCTCTCTCTCCTTTTCGCCTTCCAGAAGTGCAATATGACACAAGACCCTCCCTCGTGTTGTCCTTTCGACGTGACCAGCGTACGTTACAAGGGTGGGGACCGACTAAGCCCCTCGCTGGACACAGGGGCGGAACCCGTTATCTCTGGAGGGCATTGATTATCGCCCTTACGCCCCCTTGGCTTTAAGGTCCATTGGCGGGTCGCGCGGCATAAGATGGCCGTAACTCGAGATGGCATTGTGAGTTATTATAGTGTTTATATGTGAATGTTTTATAACTCATTATAGCTCCGAGTTAAGGCGTTAGAAAAAGGTACACGGTCATAAAAATCGTTATCTGTAATTTTTTCTCGAAAGATAAGAGCATGGCGGAGAAGACACTAGGCTTGTCGACTGTTCCAACGAAATGGAAGAAACATAAATTCGTTGATACGGAGGTCGATCACCGGACAAAACAAAAGAGGATCGGGAACCTCACAAGTCATTGTATCGAGGCGTCTTCTCTTATAGGGTTAGATGGCGCCTTAGAGAATTCGCTTGGGTTCTGATTCGACTGTTTCACAAATATGGTGTCGTCTAAGTTTAACGCTGCCAATTTCTTTTCTTTCTTTTTTTCTGTTTTTATGGACGCGAGTCGTAAAATAATAATTATAAAAATAGTCTGGATTCTGGATGATTTATGTTGTTGCCTTTTTATGGTCGCTGTTAATCCGATATGAATAATGGGTTGATCATTCCGATATATAATTTATTGACACAATATTTATTAGAGTTAGGAATGCCTTTGAACATGTTATTACATTACTAATAGAGAAATAACCCAACGGATTTTGTATTAATGATAGTAACAACAGTCAGATTTTCCCCGTGGAGTGATATTACATTGTTATTAATTACGGCAGGGAGAAAATTCTTTATTCAGATTTAATACTTCATATCTCTGTAGCAAGCACTAACTAAAATGAAGCACACATATACTTAGAAATATCTGTCTATTTGTCTCTCTCTCTCTATCTCTGTATCTCTATCTATATATCTATCTATCCATCTCTCTCTCTTACATACGCTCACAAATACATCTATCTTTCTCTCTCTCACTCTCATGTCAATTTCCAAAAGGTATAACATATCATTTTTTTCTCTCTCTCCTCTCTCTCTCTCTCTCTCTCTCTCTCTCTCTCTCTCTCTCTCTCTCTCTCTCTCTCTCTCTCTCTCTCTCTCTCTCTCTCCCTCTCTCTCTCACTCTCACTCTCACTCTCTCTCCCTCCCTCCCTCCCTCTCTCTCTCTCTCTCTCTCTCTCTCTCTCTCTCTCTCTCTCTCTCTCTCTCTCTCTCTCTCTCTCTCTCTCTCTCTCTCTCTCTCTCTCTCTCTCTCTCTCTCTCTCTCTCTCTCTCTCTCTCCTTCTCTCTCTCTCCTTCTCCTTCTCTCTCTACCTTACCTCATCCCGATTTCACAACTATCAAAAATAAAGTCACATTATTGCGTCATCGGTAAAATACCTTCATCAGCCTCACAAATCAGACGTGGTTTGATTATGAATTTGGTAACAGTTTTATCATTAAAATATGGAGATTGTGAAATAGTTACTGTTGCGCTTACTAATGATAATTGTGATTGTTGTAATGATAGAGTTGATGATGATATGATAATGAGGATGATATTAAAAGCACTGGGAATAAGAGCAAAGGTATTGCATTTCGGATAGTAGCTATAATGGTGATGATGATAATGATGATTAGAAAAATCATGGTGTTGATTATAATGATGATGAGGATGATGATGATAATGATAACGATAATAATGGTGATCAGAAAAATAATGGTGTTGATTACAATGATGATGAGGATGAGGATGATAATGATAACGATAATAGTAATGATCAGAAAAATCATGGTGTTGATTATAATGGTGATAATAATAATGATATCAATGATACTGATAATGATAATAATAATATCAACAAACAATACTAATTAAAGCTGATCTTACATAAAACAACAACAAGAACAATAATAGTAATTCCCCACCTAAAAAAAAAAAAAAAAAAAAAAAAAAAAAAAAAAAAACGAAAAATCTGCCGTGTACATTAGCCCGATCTAAAAACCCTTCAGGACAAAGATGGCTTAAGGCTCAATTATACCTGATCTTGATTTTTTATTAATGCCAGCGCCAAATGGTTCCCAAAATGCATATTCAAAGCGGCACTAATTCGGCACTCTTACGCCAGTGCCTGCAAACGTGGGAGGGTGTGAGAGGGGGAGGTGGGGGGATGGGGGATGGGAGGGGGAAAGGTGGAGGGGGAGGAAGAGGGGGGGAAGGGGGGAGAGGGGGAGGTGGGGGAGAGAGAGAGGGAAGGGGAGGGGGGAAAGGGGGAGGTGGGAGGGAGAGAGGGGATGGGAGAGGGGGTGTGGTGGTGGAGAGGAGGGGGTGAAAGAGAGGATAGTAAAAGGGGAGAGGAGGGGAGGTAGGAAGAAGAGGGGGAAAGAGGAGGAGAGGGGAGAGAGGCATGGGGGGGGGGGTAAGGGGTAAGTGAGGAACGGGATGGGATGAGAGAATGATATGCGAGAGGGGAGAGGGTAGAGGGGAGGGGAACAGCATAAGGAGGGAGAGAAAGGGAGGGGAAAGAAATAAGAGGCAAAGGAAGGGTAAAAAAAGGGTAAGAGAAGAGGGGAAAGGGATTAAGAAGGGAGAAATAAGAGGGAAAATAAGAGGAAAAGAGTTTAAGAAAAGGTATGATATACGGAAAGAGGCTAAGAGAGGAAAGAGGAGGATAGAATAGGATAGAGGAAAGATTTCAAGATTATAGGAGGGTAGGATGACGAGGGAGGGGGGGGGGGGGGGATAAGAGGGGATGGGGGAGAGGGAAATCAGAGAAAAACCGGCATACATTTTAGATGGCATGCATACCGATTTGATTATGCATGTACATCCGAGAAAACTCAAATTTGCCAAAGAGAGTGCTCATCACACGCACACACGCACACACGCACGCACGCACGCACGCACGCAAGCACGCACGGTCGATCATTATCCATTATTCAGATGTTTGATTCCCTGATCCTGATTTTCCTGCGTGCATCTCTTGTCTCTCCCCTCCCCCCACACCCCCATCCTTCTCTCTGCCCCCGCCCTCTCTCTCTCTCTCTCCCTTCTCTCTCCCCGCACCTCCCCCTTTCATTTTCATTTCTTCCTTAACCTCTTTTTCCCTTCTTCTCTCCCCTTATTTTCCTCTTATCCCCCTATTTTCCTTTTATCTCCCTTCCTCCGAATTCCCGACTTCTCTCTCCCGCCCTCCCCCTTTCATTTTTCATTTCTTCCTTAACCTCTTTTTCC
>BOPN01007872.1:17500-20000 GCA_017312705.2 Penaeus japonicus | reverse complement strand
CATCCTTTATTTCTTGCTCTTCTCTCGTTTTTTTGTTCTTTCTCTCGTTCTTTCGCTCGTATGTTTTCTTTTTGCTCTTTTTCTCGTTTTTTGCTCTCTTTTTTTCTCTAGCTCTTTCCTTCTCTTTCTCTCGTTTTTACACTCTTTCTCTCGCTTTTTTTTCTTGCTTTTTCTCTCGTTTTTTGTTCTTTCTCTCGTCCTTTCTTTCTTGCTCTTTCGCTCTTTTTCTGTTTCTCTTTTTTTATCTTTCTCTTTTTTTTCTCTCTTTTTATCGCTTTTTCGTTTTTGCTCTTTCTCTCGCTCTTAATTTCTTGCGTTTTCTCTAATTTTTATGCTCATTCTCTCGCTCTTTTTTTCTTACTATTTCTGTCTCGTTCTTTTGCTCTTTCTCTCTTTTTTTGCTCTTTTTCTCAATATTTTTTTTCTCTCACATCTTTTTTTTATTTGCTTTCCGTTTTCCCTCTTTCTACTACTCTCCTCTCTCTCTCTCTTCCTCTCTCTCTTTCATTTTGTCTATTTGTTTATTTTTTTGTCATTCTTTAATATTACGTCATTGTTGTTTTTATTTGATATTGTTTATTTTTAGAATGTGTCATTGCCTATCTGTTTGCTTTGAATATAATTATTTATTTATCTATCTATCTATTTATTATTGGTTCATTGCATCTACATGAATTATTCTTTTTTTATTTTATTATTTTTTCATTTTTTTTATTTATATTTTTTTTACAATTATCTTTTTTAAAATTACCGATATCTCATATATTCAGAAAAGAACGTTCAATATGCAGTGCACCATTTTGTTTTCAAAGAAGTAAAACTTGAATTTGTTATATAAATTTTCTTATATATATATATATATATATATATATATATATATATATATATATATATATATATATATATATTTATACCTTTTTTTCTTTTTCTTCTTCTTCTTCTCTTTTTTTTTTTCTTTTTTATCTATCTATCTATCTATCTAGTTCTCTCTCTCTCTCTCTCTCTCTCTCTCTCTTTTACATTAATGTTCTAAATCTTATCTTGGTTTGAATGAAAATCTAAGCAATAACTTTGAAAGATTTCTTTACTTTTATGTTTTTCTAGGTTCTTTTCATTTTTCTCTTTTATCCATGTCTAAGCAACTGCCACTTCTTTACTGTATTTGCGTTTTTACTATTTTTCTTTTGTATTATGTATTTCATCCTGGCAATAATTTATGTCTATGCAACTATGACCTTTATATTCCTTTTTAGTATAACTTTCTTTGCTATATTTTCTTTTTTTCTCTTTCTTGCTTTGCATTTCATCATAAACAAAAATTAATGTCTAAGCAATCGTGACTTTTACACATTTCTTTGTAATTTTTTTCTTTACAAATATATTTTCTTCTTCCTTTTTTTTAACTTCCATCATAAGCATTTCCTCATAATAATAAATAATATCCAAGACTCCCCCCCCTCTCTCTAAATTCATCTTGATTTGAATATAAGTTCTTTAATCCTCTAATTTCCTAATCATTAAATTAATTAATTAAAGTTCATATTAATCATCACATCATACTAAGAAACACTATCTCAACATCTCAACCCTGACATCCATCTTCCTCTCTCGCAATCTCGGTCTCCCTTCATGTCATGTCATGTCATAACTTCCTGTCATGTCATCACGTTAATGCTCCCTAACATCGCCCTTATGACGAGCAAACATTCCCTGTATTATCAACCATCATAATGTATGCATGTCGCCATTTACCTTTGCAATACGAGGATTTATTTTAACACGTAAGCTTACCTTGATGTTATCGTATGCAAATTAGTGAGATGTTGAGGCACAGATGGGTTTTAGGGGCGGGGGTGGGGTGGGGGTGGGGTGGGGGTGGGGAACTCTGTGGGAGAGATTTGGAGTGAGGTGGGGGTGGATGGGGGGAAGGGGGGTTGAAGGTAGGAGTAAGGGATGGGGGTTTGTGGTGGTGGGGGTGGGAGGGGGGGTGAGGTGAGTGCGTATATAGGCTAAGATGTATGCAAATGAATGTATGCAAACACTTAAGCACACGTGCATACAAACAGAAATATAAATACACATGCACAAGCATACACAGAATAAAACTTTGATTCATCCACGGGATCACAGACAAGCACAAACACACAAATTGATTCATCCACGGGATCACAGACAAGCACAAACACACAAAAAACAGTCAGGTATCCGTACGCACTCACACACACATATACACACAAACAAACAAACATCCCACCTCCCACCCCACAAAACATAAACATCTCCCCCTCTCCCCCCTACCTCCCCCCTTCCCACCCACATCCCCCCTCCCCCCTCCCCCTACCCCCACCCACCTCCCCCTCCCCCACCCCCCTACCCCCATCCCCCTACCCACGTGTCAAAGAACCACCACACCCCCACACATTAAAGATCAAAGGGTGGACAAAGACCTTCTTCACAACACAGGAAATAAAGTGTCTCCATATTCTATTCACGAAGTCAA
>BOPN01007872.1:0-5000 GCA_017312705.2 Penaeus japonicus | reverse complement strand
ATATATATATATATATATATATATATATATATATATATATATATATATATACATATACATATATACATGTGTGTGTGTGTGTGCGTGTGTGATGATGATATTGATGATAGTATTTATGTATATATATATATATATATATATATATATATATATATATATATATATATATATAAAAATATATATATATATATATATAAATACATATATATATATATATATATATATATATATATATATATTTAAATACATACATACATAATATATATAATAATATAATAATAATAATAATAATAATATATATATTAATATATACATAAACACACACACACACACACACACACACACACACACACACACACACACACACACATATATATATATATATATATATATATATATATATATATATATATATATATATATTCACACATATATATACACACATATGTGTGTGTGTGTGTGTGTGTTTGTCTGTGTGTGTATATATGAGAAAGAGAGAGAGAAAGAGAGAGAGAGAGAGCAAGAAAAAAAGAGAGACGAATGAAAGAAAAACAAAAGATACATGTAGAATATATGTGATTTCGTTGGTAGTGCCGGGGCCATACATCAGAGTGCTGTTACCTTCTCCTCCTCTTCCTCTCTATCTTCCTCCTCCTCTTCCTCTCCCACTTGCCTCTTTTTCGACTTCTCTTTCTTCTCTTCTTTCACCTTTTAATCTTCGCTTCCTCCTCTTACTTGTCTTTCTCTTCTCCATTCTTTCCACTCTTTTTCTTCTCCTTCTCATCTTCCTATTTCCTCCCCTCTTTCTCCTCCTCTTCCTATTCCTTTTACTCTCCCTCTATCGACCTCCCCTTCTTTCTCCTTCTCCTGCCCTTCTGTTTTCCTTTCCCTTTTTCTTCTCTTCCTCTTCCCCTTTCTCCTGTTCCCCTTCTCCCTACTCCTCCTTCTCCTATTTTTTTCTTCATGCCCCTCTTCTTCTTCCTCCTCCTCCACCTCCTTTTTCTTCTCTTTCTCCTCCTCTTCCTCTTCCTTCTCTTCCTCCTCCTACTACTACTCCTCTTTTCCTCCTCCTCTTCGTCTTCTCCCTCCTCCTCCTACCCCTCCTCCTACCCCTCCTACTCCTCCTCCTCCTCCTCCCCTTCCTCCTCCCCTTCCTCTCCCTCCTCCTACCCCTCCTCCTCCTTATTCTCCTCCCCTTCCTCCTCCTACCTCCTCCCCTTCCTCCTCCTCCTCCTCCTCCTCCTCCTCCCCTTCCTCCTCCTCCTGCTCTTCCAAAGCGAGCTAGTGGAACATTTATCAGCCTGACACCTTCTCCTCCGGATCTCCAACACTTCAAAGTTGTGGTGGAGAGCCATTCGTCAGGCGAGGGTTAAGCTTCACATTTTCTCCAACACTGTGGGTGGGGTTGTTTGGTTTGTGTGGTTGTTGTTGTTGTTGTTGTTGTTTTTGTGTGTGGGGTGTGGGGTGGGGTGGGGGTGTGGATGTGGGGGTAGGGGTGTGGGTTTGTGTGTGTGTTTGAGTGTGTGTGGGGGGAAGGGCGCTGTGTATGTGTGTTTTCTATGTGTGAGTGTGTGTGTGCGTGTTCCATGAAATGAATATTCAACCACATATTGAAATATATAGCAATAACAATATATGCACATTATAACATTTATAACACTGATGAATATATTAATGATGCTGATAGTAATAAGATGTCTAACAATATAAAATAAAACAAAGTAATAGAAACAACGACATATAGATAATAATAATAGATGAAAGATGAAAATTATGATAATGATAATGGCAACAATAAATATGACAATAATACTAGTAATAGTTATGATAATAACAATAATAATAATGGAAATGATAATTATTCATACGTAGGTATGAATGTAAGTAGGTATTTATCTATACCTACTTACATATAATAATGATAATGGCAACAATAATGATGATATTAATAGTAATGATAGTTATGATAAATACAATAATAATAATACTGACAATGATAATGATTCACACGTATGTATGAAAGTATTTATTTATTTATTCATATGTATTTATTCATATATATATTTATCAATGTATATATGTAGGTACGTTTGTATGTATACATGCATAGATGTATGTATGTAAGTACGTAAGTATTTTTACATGCATTTACTTATCTATGTAAGTGCGTAAGTATGTACACATGCATTTACATATGTATGAAAGTATTCATATCTACAATTGTAAATAAATTCCCAGAGTAAATGTAACGTTTTTTTTAGAAAGCCTTCCTTCAAACATTTGAATTTCCTCCCTATAACGGTCTGGCAGTGGACCCTCTTCAGTAAATTCGGTTATATTCGGTATTAGTTTAATATTCCAATTTATAAGCTTTATTTCCTTTATGCCGATGGTATTTCATAGCAGTTAGCCTTTCCTCTCTATTTCTTTCTCTCTCTCTCTCACTCTCCCTCTTTCTCTCTCTCTTTCTCTTTCAATCTCTCTGTCTCTGTCCGTCTTTTTTTATTATATGCCTCTTTATCTCACTCTTTCTTTCTTACCCCCCCCCCCCGTCTCTCTCTCTCTCTCTCTCTCTCTCTCTCTCTCTCTCTCTCTCTCTCTCTCTCTCTCTCTCTCTCTCTCTCTCTCTCTCTCTCTCCCCCTCCCCATCCCCTACCCATAAATTCGACAAAATCCGCCTTTTTGGGAAGAAATTATACGTAACGAAAAAGGGGAAAAAATACTATAATAATGATAATAACAATAGTAAATTCGATATCATTTCGCCCCTGGAGAGGGAGGGACACCCATATATCTTCCGGGAGCTGGAGCAGAACATATCAATTTTCCTTTTCTTCTCCCCCTCTTCTCCCTCTCTCATCTTCCTCCTTCCTCCTTCCACCTTCCCCCTACCCCCCCCCCTTCAGCCTCACTTCGATGCCCTCACTCATAAGCGCACAGAAGAACGGCAACTAATTTTGGTTCTCTCGGTTCTGAAAGGGGTAATTAGAAGATTCTTTCTCTCTCTCTCTCTCTCTCTCTCTCTCTCTCTCTCTCTCTATCTATCTATCTATCTATGTATCTATCCATCTATCTATTTATCTATTTCACTCTCGCTCTCTCTTTATCTCTCTCTCTAAGAGGGAGAGAAATGGAGAAATATTAGAGAGAGAAAAAAGAAAGATAAGAACGAGAAAGAGACAAAGAAAACAAAAGATAAGAAAGAAAATAAGAGACAAGTAGAGAAAGATTTGAAAGAGAACGAGAAAAAAGAGGGAAAGATTAGAGCGAGAGAGAGAGAAAAATAGAGAAAGATTAAAGAGAAAAAAGGAGGAAAAATAGGAAGTGAAAGATTAGAGAAGTGGACAGGGGGCAAGGAGAGGGGATAGGGGAAAGGGGAAGAGTTGAGGAGGGACATGGAGGGGAAGAGGGGTGGGGAGTGGAGAGGGGAAAAGAGAAATGAGTGGGACGAGGGGGGGGGGGGAGAGGAGGGGGAGAAGGAGAGGGAGGGGGGAAGGAAGGGAGAGGAAGAAGGAGAGGGAGAGGGGAAGAGGGAGGGAGAGGAAGAAAGAGAGGGGAAGAGGGAGAGGGAGAGGAAGAAGGAGAGAGAGAGGGGAAGGGAGGAGAAGGAGAGGGAGAGGGGAAGGGGGAGGGAAGGTAGAGGGAGGGAGAGGAAGAAGGAGAGGGAGAGGGGAAGGGGGAGAGAGGAAAAAGGGTAGGGGGAGAGAGGAAAAGGGGGAAGGGGGAAGGGAGAGGGAGCGGGGAAGGGGGAAGGGAGAGGGAGAGGGGAAGGGGGAGGGGGGCTAAGAGGGTCTCAAGCAGCGAGTGAACGACTGGTCTGTGCTGTTTCTTGACCTTGAGAAAACTCCTCAAAGGCAAAAGATCTGTTTCCTTAAAGCGGGCTTGCGTTGGCGTGCTTGCCTGCCTGCCTCTTGTTAGATCGTTTTGTTTTCCTTCTTCTTATTCTCCTTCTCCTCTTCCTTCTTTTCCTGCTTTATTTTATTTATTTTTTTTTTTTTTTTCATTCTTCTACTTTTCTTTTTCTCTCTTCTTCTACTTTCATCTCGTTATTCTTATCCTCATTTTCCTTTTCTTTCTTCCCTTTTCTTTCTCTTCTTTACATTTTTTTCTTTATTTTTTTTTCTCCTCTTGTTCTCTTTTCTTCTCCTTCGTTCTCTTTCCTTGTTGCTGATTCGTACCAACGCCAAGGATTCCTTGCCATTTATTGCTTTCACAACCGCCGTGGTATCTAGTGTTGATTAGATTGCATTTCTTTATTGTATTATCATTGTGTGTGTGAGTGTGTTTTGTATGTGTGAGTGTGTGTATACGTGTTCCATGCAATTAATATTCAACCACATATTGAAATATATAGCAATAACAATATATGCAAATCATAACATTTATAACACTGATGATTGTATTAATGACGCTGATAGTGATAAGAAGTCTAACAATATACAATAAAACAACATGATAGAAACAACGACATATTAATAATAATAATAGATGAAAGATGAAAATGATGGTAATGATAATGGCAACAATAAAGAGGACAATAATACTAATAATAGTTATGATAATAATAAGAATAATAATGATAATGATTCTTACGTAGGTATGAATGTAATTAGGTATTTACCTATACCTACTTACATATGATAATGACAATGGCAACAATAATGATTATATTAATAGCAATGATAGTTATGATAAATACAATAATAATAATACTGACAATGATAATGATTCACACGTATGTATGAAAGTAAGAAGGTATATATCTATGAATTTATGTATTTATTCATATATGTATTTATCAATGTGTATATGTAGGTACGCTTGTATGTATACATGCATAGATGTATGTAAGTACGTAAGTATTTTTACATGCACTTACTTATCTATGTAAGTGCGTAAGTATGTACACATGCATTTACATATGTATGAAAGTATTCATATCTACAATTGTAAATAAATTCCCAGAGTAAATGTAACGTTTTTTTTAGAAAGCCTTCCTT
>BOPN01007871.1:37500-52987 GCA_017312705.2 Penaeus japonicus | reverse complement strand
TATGCATATACATGCACATATATACTAACTTTATGAGAGATCTAATGAAAATTGAGAATATGTAACAAATATACTTATTGGAGACAATGGAATATCTTATATGCATTGGTTTCATGCTTTCTTTCTTATGTCTGGCCCAAAGTTGTTGATGATGCTATCAGTAAAAACAATGAAGTTCAAAGAATATTTTGATTGTTCCTGTTTGAAAACTGATTCTTGTTTGCATTAAAGTGATGTCACCAGTTACACAAAAAGTAAGTTTCTGAGAGTGAAGAAGTTCAGAAAAAAAACTATACTAGGGCCTATGAGAGACAGGACCTTGGCCAAGGGGCTCAAAAGAGTCATGGAATTTCCTAGGATCTATACTCATTTTGGCTTTACAGCATAAATGATAGTGGTAAAAAAAGGATTACTACTGGAGAATGGAAGGGGGGGGGGTGGGAGGATAGGGTGGTGGAGGGTAGGGGGTGGTGTTGTGGGTGTGTTTGGGGAGGGAGGGAAGGGAGGGGAGGGGAGGGGAGGGGGGTGGAGGGTAGGGGGTGGTGTTGTGGGTGTGTTTGGGGAGGGAGGGAAGGGGAGGGGAGGGAGGGGAGGGGAGGGGGGTTATGGAGTGTGTCTATGGAGGTGGGGTGGTTTGGGTGTGTGGGTGGGTGGGGGGGGGGGGTTGTGTGTGTGTGTGTTTGTGCGTGTTTGTGTGTGTTTATTTCTTCCTTATTCCCTTATTTTCTTTCCCATTTTATTTCTTTAATTCTTCCTCTTTTCTTTTTCCTTTTATTCTCTCTTTCCAATACCTCTTCATACATCTTCATTTCTTTAGTTTTCCCTTTACCTTTTTCCCATCAACATCCATCCGTTGACACATACCCTCCCCCACCCCACCCCCTCTAACCCCCCTCCCCTTCTAACCCCCCACCCTAACTCCAACCCCCAAAACCCTATTTGTACATATAAAACCCCCTTCAATAACCCCTCCTCTTCCCCCTAATCTTTCCTCCTCCCCCCGCCCCCGCCCTCGCCCCCTCCCCCTCCCCCACCCTCCCCCCCCCAAAACCAACCAGCTGCAAAAGGTGGCTCTTTAGACACACCACCTGCGAACGAACGAAGGGCAAAGAACACTCACCATTCCAACCCCAAGCCCTAAGGTCGAAAATCCCCCAGCCAAAGCATACCACCCTCGCCCTTATGTCCTCGAGCAACCTGGGCGTGTTATCCAACGTGTCTTCCCGTGTTTCTTAAGACCGGCTGTTGATAGCAACTTCTTTCTTTAAGAAGGAGTGTAATAGATAGTTCCTAATGAAAGGTTTTAATTGATATGTAAATGACTTTCGGCTAATAAAGCTTTCGACTCCGTCAAGAAATCTGAGTGACTAATTCTCTAGATGTTCTTACAGACTTCGAGAACAGAGGAGAACATATTGACAATGCAGGGCTTGTTCATTTGCATACGTGTTGATCTGGACGGTTGAGGATTTTTGTTATTGGTGCTATCATGTTATCATTTTTATATTTATATTCTTTTATATTACTATTATTATTATTTTATTTTTTTTATTGTTATTATTATTTGTTTTTTTCTTTTTTTTTTGTAGCGCAGTTCGTGTTGATTTTGTTGTTGCTTTTGTTCTTCTAACTTCTTTATTGTGTTTGGTTTGTGTATCATTCTTTTTCGTTTTATATATTTTTTTCATTTGATTAATTATTTTGATATATATCGTTTTCGTTCTAAATTTAGATGGATTTTTACTTTTAAATTTAGTTGTTTTACTATCATATATATTTTTTTTATTTTCTTGTCTTCTCCTTCCTCTTTATTCTCTTTCATACTTTTTGTACTCACCTGTTTTTATTATCTCTTTCTCTCTCTTTCCTCCTGTCTTTTTCATTTTCTTAATCGAATATTATCTTTTTTATATCTATCTTCTATTTTTTATCCCATATTTACCTGCTTCTGATATATTTTCCCCCATTCTTTAATCACAATCGCTTTTTCTTTTTATCTAATTCATTTTCATCATGTTTTCGTCTTCGTAATATGATTTTTAGAATTTATGAGTAATTTAAGTAAACTGTTTTGAATTTTGAATTATAAACATCGCTATCATCATTAATTTCATCATAATTCTCAGTATCATAATTATTAGAGAGATGATACGGTATAATCATATATACATGTATATATATATATATATATATATAATATATATATATATATATATATATATATATATATATATATATATATATATATATGTATATATATATACATATATATATATATATATATATATATATATATATATATATATATATATATATATATATATATATAAATTATAATTGTCTTCATATTATATACAAAAGACAATATAATTTAGATGTATAACCGAACTTCAAAATCAAAAATTTTCCTTTAATTGCAATCTTATACATGAAGTTGCAAGACAAACAACAATTTTCACGAATAAATTGATAATTTAATTTCACTAATCCACAGTCGAGAATGCTTTACGAACAGGAGTGTGGAATTCGCCCCTGTATTTAAGAAGGATAATAAATTAGGCATCCTTATCCACCTCCGCCCCTCCCCTCCACTCTATGCCATTGCCCCTCCTTCCACCCTTTGCCCTTGCCCCCCCCCCGTAAACAAAAAAAAAAATAAAAGGTCAATGTTGATAGTGCAATTGATGATCTTGAAAGTATTCATATATTTTTTTTCTTTCTTCTTCTTCTTATTTTTAGTTTTTTTTATAAAGTCCTTTATTTATAAAACATTGAATCTCTGTCTGTCAACTTGCCACCGCAAATCATTCCACCCTCCCCCTCCCTCGGCACCCAGCCTCACCCCCATCCCCCTGCTCTCTCCCCTAATAAAAATAGGGAAAAATTACTTCCTGCTTCAGAATCTTTTTTTTTTTTATCTCCCTCCCTCCTCCTCCTCCTTCTAGCCCCTTCACTCTTCTTCCTCCTCCTTCTAGCTCCTTCAATCCTCCTCCTCCTTCCATCTCCCTCCCTCTTCCTCCTCCTCCTATTATCTCCCTCTTCTTCCTCCTTCCCTCTCTTTTTCCATCCTTTATTATCCATCCCTCCATCTCCCTCTTCTTCTTCCCTCTTCCTCTCTCCCTACATCTGTACCATCCCTCCATCCTTTCTTCTCCCCCTTCCATCTCCCTCTCTTCTTCCACACTATCTTCTCCTGTGTCTCTCCATCCTTCTCTCC
This sequence comes from Penaeus japonicus, assembly GCA_017312705.2. NCBI lineage: Eukaryota > Metazoa > Arthropoda > Malacostraca > Decapoda > Penaeidae > Penaeus > Penaeus japonicus. The sequence continues at coordinate 49,770 of BOPN01007871.1, read as the reverse complement.
TTTTTCTCTCCCTCCCTCCCGTTTAGCCCCTCTCCCCCTCCCTTCCTCGCTCCCTTCCGCCTTCCTTCCCCCTCATTCCCTCCCTTCTCCCCTCATCCCTTCCCTCCCTACCGTCCTCCTTCCCTCCTTCTCCTCTTCCCTCCTTCCCTCTCTCCATCCATCCATCCTCATATCCCTTCTATTCCTCTCCCTCTCTTTCCTTCTCTTTTCCTCCTTCCTTCCACCCCTTCATCCCTTCCACCCTCCATTCTTCCTTATCCCCCTCCCTCCCTCCTTCCCACCTCCCTCCACCCTGCTTCCCTTCCACCCTCCCTCCCTTCTTTTCCCCATCCACCCGTCCTTCCCTTCCACCCTCCCCCTCCCTCCCTCCTTCCTACCTCCCCTCCCACCCTCCATGCCACCCTCCCTCCTTATCCCTCTCCTTCCATCCTTCCTTCCCTCCATTCCTCCTTATCCCCATCCCCACCCTCCTTCCCTTCACCACCACACCCTCCCTCCCTTCTTCCCCCTCCCCTCCTTCCCCCCCCCTCCCCCATCCTTCCCTTCCACACCCACCCCATCCCCCTTATCTCCCTCCCACTCACCCTCCCACCCTCCCTCCTTCCCTTCTACCCTCCACCCTCCACCTTCCATCCACCCCCCTTCCCACCCACCATCCCACCCACCCTTTTACAACGAAGGTGGCTGGACCGCCTAGCAAATGCAAAGACAAACACCTCTGGCTTCCCTATATGGGCGGGTGACATGTCCACTGAACACGGGCTCCTGAGGATAATATTGTCGCTTCTACTTGTCTGTCTGTCTGTCTGTATGTGTCTGTATGTATGTATGTATGTCTGATTGTTTGTCTGTCTGATTGTTTGTCTGTGTGTGTATGTCTGTCTGATTGTTTGTCTGTGTGTCTGTTTGTCTGCCTGTTTGTCTGTCTGATTGTTTGTCTGTGTGTGTATGTATGTCTGATTGTTTGTCTGTGTGTCTGTTTGTCTGTCTGTATGTATGTATGTATTTATGCCTGATTGATTGTCTCTGTGTGTATGTGTGTGAGTGTGTGTGTGTGTGTGTGTGTGTTTTTCTCCTTGTCTTTCCTTTTTGTTTTTCTTTTTTCAATTCATATTTTCTTTCTCTCTTTGTTTGTCTGTCTCTCTGTCTGTCTGTCTTCGTATTTGCCTTCTCTCGTCTCTCTCTCTCTCTCTCTTTCTCTCTCTCTCTCTCTCTCTCTCTCTCTCCCATTCTCTCGTCTCTCTTAGGTCTCTCTCTCTCTCTCTCTCTCTCTCTCTCTCTCTCTCTCTCTCTCTCTCTCTTTCTCTTACTCTCATCTTATATCTTAAAATGTTCCATTGCCTTTTTTATCAATCCCAAATCAATTTATTTTCCATAATCAATGGATTTCTCAAAACATTTTATATCCTTCTTCACCACATCTTTTTTAACTTTTTTTCTATCTAACGAGAAAGTTTCTGTCACAGATCAGTCATCAAGAATATTTACCTTCAGAATAATTTTGTCTTTAAGTATCTTAAAATGAATATGAATGAGAATGAAAAAAAATCGGTAATATTCAGAATATAATGAAGAAGAAATTATATTCAATTCATCATCGGAAATGAATATGATATTGTATATTATCAATCATATCATTCTTCTATTCAGAAAAATAAATTAGTCACCAGAAGGTTCTTAAGAATAGCACATCGGAGTTCAAGAATTCTTCATTTGAACAAAAGTTGTTATTGATAACAAGCACAATAGGATCATTACTCAATTAGTGGTTTATGTTGTTATCATTGTCATATTTATTTTTATTATCTTTATTGGCCTTATTATCTTTATTATCTTTATTTGTTAGTATTAGTATCCTTATCCATATCAAATTTTATTTTGATAATCATTATCGTTTTTGTTATCATTATCATAGTTTCATTATCGTTCAATAAGGATGCTGTTGTTACCGTCATTATCTCTGTTGCTGTTGTTATCATTTTTTAACACGTGAAGAACATGGTTGGTGGCTTAGGGTGTGAAGAACACGGGCCGAAACAGCTTTCCAGCTTTATTTCTTGAGTTTGAACAGTAGAACGTTGGAATGAGGGCTGCTCAATTGCTCATCCTCCGAGGAAGAGCAAGGTGTTGCTCATCTGCTCACCGAGAAGAGCAGAGATGATTTGCATGATTTGTCTGATGATATGTGTGAGTCCTGTGTGTGACTTGTGACACTGTAATGAGAAAAGGGAAGTGTTGCATGAATATATAGCTCTTGCAAAGGGATGGACAAATCAACATTGGTATGTCTGACGTGACAGTAAGAGAGGGAGGAATAGATAGGTGATGCAACGAGCGTATGTATATGTATGTATGTATGTATGTATGTATGTATATAAGAAATAGAATGACATGAAAGATACAAATTATATTGATGATTGTATTGTATAGAATATAATAGCAAAAGCACAAATATGCAAATGATATTCAATAGACATAAGTGATAGCAAATATTATATATAAATATAAATGGTTATGTCATGCTTACGCTCTCTCCCCTATCCTTTTTATCTCCTTTCTCCCTCCTCCCCTCCTCTTCTCCATTCCCTCCTTACTGAACTGTACAAATCATTTAGGCATAGTTCCTCTGCCTATTCATGTGTATACAATGTATATAGTATGAATAAACAAATCAAAATCAAAATCATAGCTTCTCTTCCGACCTCCCCTCTCCTTCCCTCCTCCTCCTTTTCTCTCTTTCCCCTCCCCCCATCCTCCTCTCCCTCTCCCTTATTTCCCCTTCCCTTATTATTATTCCCTTATTATTATCCTAACTCCTCCCCTCTCCCTCTCCCCTCTCCCCCCTTCCCCTTCCTCCTTTCCTTCCCTTTTTTATCCTCTCCTCCCCTTCCCCCTTCATCTTTACCCTCCTCCCCCATCGTCTCAAGCAGGTCCTAGAGTGCCCCCCCCCCCCTCTCCTCGGCCCCACCCCTCCCTTCTCCTCCTTTAAAAAGTAAGAGAGAGAGAGAGAGAGAGAGAGAGAGAGAGAGAGAGAGAGAGAGAGAGGGGGGGGGAGAGAGAGAGAGAGAGAGAGAGAGAGAGAGAGAGAGAGAGAGAGAGAGAGAGAGAGAGAGAGAGAGAGAGAGAGAGAGAGAGAGAGAGAGAGAGAGAGAAGAGACAGACAGAGAGAGAGAGAGAGAGAGAGAGAGAGGGAGAGAGAGAGAGAGAGAGAGAGAGCGAGAGAGGGAGAGAGAGAGAGAGAGAGAGAGAGAGAGAGAGAGAGAGAGAGAAAGAAAGAAAAAGTGTAAGTGCTTTTCTTTAATGTTTGTGATGGTGACGCGGAGAGAACACAGGGGATGGGGTAGGTGGGTAGGGGTAGGGGTAGGGGGAGGGAAGGATGAAGGGGGTGGGGGAAAGGGAGGGGACTTGTTGCATGGAATGTGTGTATGTATGTAAGAGGGGAAGGGAGGGGGAAGGGGGGAAGAAAGGGGAGAAGGAAGGGGAAGGGGAAGGGGAGAAGGAAGGGGAGGGGGAAGGGGAGAAGGAAGGGGAGAAGGAAGGGAGGGGGGAAGGGGAGGGGGAAGGGGAGGGAGAAGGGGAGAAGGAAGGGGGAAAGGAAGGGGAGAAAGAAGGGGAGGGGGATCTTGTCACTATATTGCCACTATGTTGTCACTATCTCGACACTTTCTCGTCACTATTAACTTACTACCACCTCGTCACTATATGTCCACCATCATTCCATTATTTCTTGTCACCATACCGTCACTATACTGTGCCTTGTTTTCTCGTCACTATCTCGCCCTTAATTATATCACTATCTTCGTTCAAAAAAATCATATATTGTGATGACTGATTTTGTGTATAATTAATTATCTTTATTAGATATGAGTTCTCTGTAACCCTCGTTGTTTATCGGTATTATCTGTTATATATATATATTTTTTTTTTTTTTAATTTATCACTCTTTTCTTTCCCTCTCTTTCTTCTTGTTCTTCTTCTTCCTTCGTTATCTCTTTTCTGTCTTCGTCTACTTCTTTTTCTTCTTCTATTTCCTTTTTCTTCAACTTCTTCATCTTGATTTACTTCTTCTTCTTCTACTTCTTCTTCCGCGTTCTTCATCTCCTTCTTCATCCTCTTCTTCTATTTCTTCTTCTTCTTCTTCTTCTTTTTCTTCTTACCCTTCTTCTTCCTCTTCTTCTATTTCTCTTCCTTTTCTTCTTCTTCCGTATTCTTCTCCTTCTACCTCTTCTTCTATTTCATCTTCTTCTTCCTCTTCTTTTTCTTCTTCTTCCTCTTCTTCTATTTGTTCTCCTTCTTCCGTATTCTTCTTCTTTTCCATTATCTTTTTCTTTCTCTTCCTTTTCTCTTTCTTCCTCTTCTTTTTCTTCTTCCTCTTTTTTTCCTTCTTCCGTATTCTATTTTTTAATATCTTTCTGTTCTTTATTTTCCTTCCTTCTTCCTTTCTTCTTGTTCTTCCCTTTTGTTCTCATCATCATTATCCTAAACCTCTTCCTTTTTCTTATAATTTCCTTTCTTCGAATTTTAGCATGAAGTATCGTCATCATATTCATCATGATCACCATTTTCATCATCATGATTATTATCTTCAACACCATCATTGTCAACATTATCACCTTTCTCACCACCATCATTGTCAACATTATCACCTTTCTCACCACCATCATCATCATCCTCACTATCATCACACAATCATCATCACCACCAATATTCATTCACCACCACCACTTCCCCCTCCCCTCATCACCATCACCACTACTATTCTCTCACCATCACCACTTCCCCCTCCCTCCCCTCATTAACCTCACAATCACCCTCACCATTCGTTCACCATCACCTCCCCATCCCTACCCCTCCCACAATCATCACCATCACAATCATCACCATCACAATCGTCACCTCCGGACCCCCTCTCCCCCTCCCCTCTCCCCCTCCCCTACCCCTTCCCCCTTCCCTATCCCCCTCCCCCCTCCTCCTCCCCTCCCTCTCCCCCTCCCCACCCCATCCCCCTCAACCCCCACCCCATCCCCACTCCCCCCACCCCATCCCCCTTCCCCTTCCTCCCTCCCCATCCCCCTTCCCCATCCCTCCCCCACCCCCTCCCCCCACCCCACCCCCTCCCCCCACCCCATCCCCCCATCCCCACCCCATCCCTCCTCCCTCCCCTCAACCCCTCCTCCCCATCCCCCTCTCCCCCTCAACCCCTCCATCCCCCATCCCCTCAACCCATCCCCATCCCTCCTCCCCATTCCTCCCTCCCCTTCTCCCTCCTCCCACCCCTTTACACCATTACAAATCGAGAGAACCAACCAGCGTTTGCATTAACATTTAGAAGGGTTCAAAAAAATCAACCCAGGCAGAAGGCGGGTGGTTGCGAGACGGCCTTGTTGAAGCAATGAGTACATGCATCATTGCATATGCGATATTTGCATTCATGCGGAGAGATGGAGTCTTTTCCAGGTCAGTTTGGAAATCGTTATTCCCTTGTTGTTGTTGGTGTTGTTTTTGTTTTTGTTGTGGTTGTTTGTTTGGTGTTGGTTTGTTTGTTGTATGTTGTTTGGTTTTGTTTTTGTTGTTGGTGTTGTTGCTTGTTTTTGTTGTTTTGTTTTTTGTTGTTTTTTGTTTTTGTTTTTGTTGTTTTTGTTTGTTTGTTGTTTGTTATTGTTTTTGTTTGTTGTTTTTGTTGTTTTGTTTTTTGTTGTTTTTTGTTTTTGTTGTTGTTATTGTGTTTGTAGTTTGTTTGCTTGTTGTTGTTATTGTTTGTTGTTTTTGTTGTTGGTGTTGTTGTTTTTGTTGTTGTTGTTGTTGTTGTTTTTTGTTTGTCTTCGTCGATACCATTGTCTATTTGATCTGTTTATGTTATCTATCGATGTCTCTGTTTATCGATCTCTTTTATCTCTCTATCGGTTTATCTCTTTCGTTCTTTATTTGTTGATCTCTCTACTTCTTTCTCTTTCTATTTTTCTCTCTCTTTCTCTCTCTTTTTTTTATCTATCGATCTCTCTACTTTTCTCTCACTCTCTCTTTCTTTCTCTATATTTCTCTCTCTCTCTATCTCTCTCTCCCTCTCTCTCTCTCTCTCTCTCTCTATCTATCTATCTCTCTCTCCCTCTCTTTCTCTCTCTCTTTCTCTTCTCTCTCTATCTCTCAGTCTCTCTCTCTCTTTCTCTCTCTATCTATCTTCTCTATCTATCTCCCCTTTCATTATCAATCGACCTCTTTATCTCTTTCTCTCTCTATCCATCATTCTATCTATCTATCGATCGGTTAATCTATCGCCTGCCTCTACGATGCTAATAGTTTTCTATTCTCAATTTCTATCGTATCTTTGGGAACCTTTTGTGTCTTTTTATGTTTATCTCCGTCTTTGTAATTCTTGTTCTTTTCTGTTTGTTTGTTTGTATGTTTTTGTTGTTGTTTTGTTTTGTTTTTGGTTGTCTGACTGTCTGTCTAACTGTTTGTTTGTATGTCTGTCTCTTCTCCTGCTTTCTCTCAACCTCTCTTATACTTTCTTCCCTCTTCCCCTTCCCCCTCTCTCATACTTTTTTTCCCTCTTCCTCCCCCCTCTCTCTCATACCCTTCCCCCTCTCCCTATCTCATAGCTTTTCCTTCTCCTCCCTCCCCCTCTCCATCTCTCATACCTTTTCCCACTTTACCCTCTCCCCCTCCCCTTCCCCTCCCTCTCCTTATCTCATACCCTTTCCCCCCTCCCCCTCCTTACCTCATACCCTTCCCCCCTTCCCCCTCCCCTCCACCCCCTCTCCCTATCTCATACCCTCTCTCCCTATTTTATACCCCTTCCCCCTCCCCTCCTCCCCTCCCCTTCTCTTATACCTTTTCCCCCCTCCACTCTCTCCCCCTTCACCCTCTCCCCTCCACCCCCTCTCCTTATCTCATACCCTTTCCCCTCCTCCTCCTTCCCTCCCCTTCCCCCTTCCCCCTTCCCTCCCCTCCATCCCCTCTCCTCCTTATCTCATACCCCTCCCTCTCTCATCCCCCCTCCCCCTACTCATCCCCATCCCTCTCCTCCCTCCCCTCCACCCCCTTCCCCTCCACCCTCTCCCCTTCACCCTCTCCTTATCTCATACCTTTTCCCCTTCTCCATCTCCTTCATTCCCTTCCCCCTCCCCCTCTCCATCTCTCATCCCCCTCCCCTCTCCCCTCTCCCTTCCCCTCTCTCATACCTCTTTCCCCTCCCCCCTTTCCCCCCCCCTCCCCCTCCCTCTCTTCCCCTTCCCTTCCCTCCCTCTCCTCCCCCCATACCCTCTCTTCCCCCTCCAATCCCCTTCCCCTCCCCCCCCTTTCCCCTCCCTCCCTCCCTCTCCTATCCCCCCCTCCCTCTCCTATCCCCCTCCCCTCCTCTCATCCTCCCTCCCTCCTCCTTCTCTCATCTCCCCTCCTTGCCCTTCACCGCCGGCCGCCCAACAGATGCTCCCACGATGCAGCCTCCGCCCACCCGCCCACCCATTCCTTTTCGAAAACCTAAAGACCTAAATCCCAAGACACTGAGAACATCTCGACCCTTGGGCTTTGCATAATCAATTAAACATTTGAGAAGAAAGACGAAAGGAAGAAGGAAGGAAGAAGAAGAAGAAGACAAAAAAGAAAAAAAAAAAAGAAGAAAGAAGAAGGAGAAGAAGAAAATAAATAAATAAAAAAAAAATAAAAAATCACAAAGACACGCACGCACTTAAGACAAAAAAAAGAAAAAAGAAAAAAAAAAGAGAAAGAAGAAAGTAGGAAGGAAGAAGAAGAAGAAGAAGATCACAAAGACACACACGCACTTAAGACAAAAAAAGAAAGAAAAGACAAAAAAAGAAAGAAGAAAGAAGAAGAAAGACGAAAGTAGGAAGGGAGAAGGAGAAGATTAAAAAAAAAGAAAGAAAAAAAAATCACAAAGACACGCACGCACTTAAGACAAAAAAAAAAAAAAAAAAAAAAAAAGAGAGAAAAAAAAAAAGCTAGAAGGAAGATTTAAGATACATATCGTAAGTGCTCGGTTGTGTATCTTAGACACAGGGTGGATTGGTGTCCACTTTGACTGGTGGAGTTGCATGGTTGTGATCTGGATTGCGGGATGTTCTTGTTGTGGTTTTGGTGTTGTTTGTTGTCTTTGTTTTCTTTTTTTGTTTGTTGTCTTGTTGTTTTTGTTGCTGTCTTTGTTGTTGTTTGTTGTCTTTGTTTTCTTTTTTTGTTGTTGTTTGTTGTCTTGTTGTTTTTGTTGCTGTCTTTGTTGTTGTTTGTTGTCTTTGTTTTCTTTTTTGTTTTGTTTGTTGTTGTTGTTTGTTTGTTGTCTCTTTTATTGTTTGTTGTTGTTTGTTGTCTTTGTTGTTGTTAGTTGTTTGTTGTTATTCTTTATTGGTGGTGGTGGTGGTGTTTTTGTTGTGTGTTTTGTTGTTTTATGTTGTTGCTGTTATATTTGTGGTTGTAATTTTTTTGTTTGTTACTGTAACTATACTTATTTGTTACTGTTGTTGTTATTGTTGTTGCCCTTGTTTTTGCTGTTGTCTTTGTTGTCGTTGTAATTATTTCGGTTGTTCTTGTTCTTGTCATTGCATTCTGGCCCTTCTTGCACCTTTGGTTTCACTGATTGATGTGGTTGTTGCAACTAAAGAAAAAAAGAGGAAAAAAGAAAGATAGATAGATAGAGAGGGAAAGAATTAGAGAGAGAAACAGGAAGAGAGAGAGAGAAACAGAGAGAATGAGAGAAACAGAGAGAATGAGAGAGAGAAAAGAGAGAGAGAAAAGAGAGAGAGAGAGAGAGAGAGAGAGAGAGAGAGAGAGAGAGAGAAAGAGAGACAGAGAAAGAGAGAGAGAGAGAAAGAGAGACAGAGAGAATGAGAGAGAGAGAGAGAAAGAAAGAAACAGCGAAAGAGAGAGAGAGAGAGAGACAGAGAGAATGAGAGAGAGAGAGAGAGAAAGGGAAAGAAAGAGAGAGAATGAGACAGGGATGTAAAAGATGAATGAAGGAGGAAGAAAGACAACGAAAATAGGAAAAAGGGAAATACAATAAATACAAGAAAACCGATAAATCATAGATAGATAGATACTGTAGATAAAGACAAATTAAAAAAAGACTAGAAAAATACGATACACGAAATACACAAAAAATGAGAGAAATAAATAAAACAAAAAAGGAATTCAACTCTCTCTCCCTACTACCCTCCCCCTCCCCCCCCCCTACACTCACACACATCCTTTTCCTCCTTCGCCGTACCCTCCCTCCCACTCCATCTCTCCATCTCCTTCCATCTCTCTTCACCTTCCTCTTCACCCCCTCCCTCTCCCCCATCCCCCCCAATCCCCATCCCTCTCACCTGCCCCTCCCCCTAACCTACCTTTCCCCCTCTCCATCTCCCTCTCACCCCCACCCTTACCCCCTCCCCATCCCCATCCCCCAGTCCCCCAACCCCCAACCCTTCCTCCAACCCATCCCTCTCACCCCACCCACCACCCCACCCCCATCCCTTCCACCCATCCCCTCCCCCTCTCACCCCACCCCATCCCCCTCCCAAGCCATTAGGTAATCGGCTCATAATCCTAATGGGCGTGAAAGCCCGCCCTGTCTTCGCCCTCATCTCGCTGATCGTCTTAACAAGCGATCGTCTAATTCGTAGTCATCTTAAGTCTGATTCTGGAAAGCTATGAAGGACTGACTGGCTTTGCTTGTGCTTGGACCAAATAGGCTTGCTTGAAGGATGAAGGATCGGTGAGTTGTTTAGTGCGGTATCTGGGATTTTTGGATTTTTTTTTTTTTTTATGAGATTTTTTTTGGATATATATATTTTTTTTCTTTGTGTTGTGTTGGGATTTTTATTTTTTTATTGTATTTTTAAAGTTGTTTACCTTTTTATTGTTATTTGTTTGTTTATTTGTTATGTTATTATCATTATTTTTTTGCCTTTTTTATTTTTTAATAAGGTCAAGAAACGCTGGAAGAATTAAAAAAGTATTTTTGTCTTTTTTTTCTCTCTCCATCCATTTATCTATTTACCTAGCCATTTGTCTGTCTGTCTTTCTCTCTTTCTCTCTCAGGCTTTCTCGCATTCTCTCTCTCTCTCTCTCTCTCTCTCTCTCTCTCTCTCTCTCTCTCTGCCACCCTCTAGCTCTCTCTCTCTCTCTCTTTCACTCTGTCCCCGATAGAATAAGAGGAACAAGAAGAAAAAGAAGAGTAAAAGAAGAAAGAGAAAGGCGAAAAGAAGAGGAGGAGATGAAGAATAGAAGAAGAGGGGAAAGGGATGAAAGGGAAGAAGCGGGGAAAGAGGATAGACGAAGAGGGAGAGAAGAATAAGAGGAAAAAGAGAAGAGAGAAAGAGAGGACGAAAAGCAAAAGAAAAAAAGGAGAGACAAAGAAATAAAGAACCAAAAACAGAAACATACAGACAGACAAAGAATGAGTAAGAGAGAGAGAGAGAGAGAGAGAGAGAGAGAGAGAGAGAGAGAGAGAGAGAGAGAGAGAGAGAGAGAGAGAGAGAGAGAGAGAGAGAGAGAGAGAGAGAGAGAGAGAGAGAGAGAGAGAGAGAGAGAGAGAGAGAGAGAGAGAGAGAGAGAGATAGGAGGGAGAGAGAGAGAGAGAGAGAGAGAGAGAGAGAGAGAGAGAGAGAGAGAGAGAGAGAGAGAGAGAGAGAGAGAGGGAGAGAGAGAGAGAGAGAGAGAGAGAGAGAGAGAGAGAGAGAGAGGGAAGGAGAGAGAGAGGGAGAGGGAAGGAGAGAGAGAGAGAGATAAGCAGGGAGGGAGAGAGAGAATGAAAGAAAGAGATAGGGAGAGGGAGAGAGAGAAAGAGAGAGAGAGAGAACGACAGAGAGAGGGAGAGAAAGAAAGAGAGAGAGAGAGAGAGAGAGAGAGAGAGAGAGAGAGAGAGAGAGAGAGTGAGAGAGAGAGAGAGAGAGAGAGAGAGAGAGAGAGAGAGAGAGAGAGAGAGAGAGAGAGAGAGAGAGAGAGTGAGAGGAAGAGAGAGAGAGAGAGAGAGAGAGAGAGAGAGAGAGAAAGAGAGAGATAGGGAGAGAGAGAGAGAGAGAGAGAGAGAGAGAGAGAGAGAGAGAGAGAGAGAGAGAGAGAGAGAGAGAGAGAGAGAGAGAGAGAGAGAGAGAGAGAGAGAGGGAGAGAGAGAGAGAGAGAGAGAGAGAGAGAGAGAGAGAGAGAGAGAGAGGGAGAGAGAGAGAGGGAGAGAGAGAGAGAGAGAAAGAGAGAGAGAGAGAGAGAGAGAGAGAGAGAGAGATAGAGAGAGGGGGAGAGAGAGAGAGAGAGAGAGAGAGAGAGAGAGAGAGAGAGAGAGAGAGAGAGAGAGAGAGAGAGAGAGAGAGAGAGAGAGAGAGAGAGAGAGAGAGAGTTCAAATTCAAATTCAAAAACTTTATTCCATAAATTACAATGGTTATTCTTAATACATATATAATTTGTTGCAAAAATAATTAGTATACAATACAGCTGTTTGATACGATGTCACAACTGACAATTTAGAAAATGCTCTTTTAATTTTGTTTTGAATTTATTGAGGAAGTAAAGGTAGACAGAGTACGAGGAGAGAAAAGAGACAAAGAGAGAAAGGGGGAAGGGGGTGAGGGGAAGAGGGGTTGAGGGGAAGAGGGGATGAGGGGGAGGGGTAAGGGGGGGAGGCCGGGAGTGTTTACACGTCGTGAGATCTGAAGACGGAGAAAGAGTGTGTTAGGTTTCCTTAAAGAGGAGGGGGGGGAGGAGGAATGGGGAGGGTGGGTAATGGGGAGTGGGGGGGGATTCAAAGGGAGAGGGAGAGGGTGTGGGGAGTAGGGGGGGAAGAGAGTGTGGGAAGTAGGGTGGGGGGGAAGAGGGTGTGGGGAGTAGGGGGGGGAAGAGGGTGTGGGGAGTAGGGGGGGGAAGAGGGTGTGGGGAGTAGGGTGGGGGAAGAGGGAGTGGATTAGGGGGTAGGGGGGTAGATGGAGAGGGAATGGGGAGTGGGTGGGGTGGGGGAAGGAGGAAGGGGAGAAAGGGAGAATGTAAAGGAAGGTAAGGAGTGGGGAGGGGAGGGGTGAGTGGAGAGAACTGTGGAAGTGGGGGAAAAGAGGGAGGGAGGGAGTGGAGTGGGGAGTGAGGAGAAGGGTTGTGGGGTTGAGCGGGAGGGGATGGGGGGGATTGGGGCGTAGGGAGAAGGGAATTGGGAGGAGAATTGTGTGGGAAAGGGGAAGGGGAGGGAAAGGATGGATGAATGTGAATAGGGAGGGTAAGGGGAAATGGGAGTGAAGAGAGAGAGAGAGAGAGAGAGAGAGAGAGAGAGAGAGAGAGAGAGAGAGAGAGAGAGA
>BOPN01007871.1:10000-15000 GCA_017312705.2 Penaeus japonicus | reverse complement strand
TCTTTACATATATAACCCTGCAAAGACTTGGTGAAAGTCTTGTCCCCATGTTACCTCCCCTCCCCCTCCCCCCTCCCCCCTCCCCCTCCTACCCTATTCGTACCCTACCCCCTTCCCTTGCCTCATACTTGACCTTTGACCTTTGATATGTCGAAGGAGATGGAATTGAAAAAGGGAATATTGTGAGGAGGAAAGAAATGGAAACAGGATTTGAGGAAGAAAGGGGGAAGATAAGAGAAAGAGAAAAGAGGGAAAGGGTGAAAGAAGAGAGAGAGAGAGAGAGAGAGAGAGAGAGAGAGAGAGAGAGAGAGAGAGAGAGAGAGAGAGAGAGAGAGAGAGAGAGAGAGAAAGAGAGAGCGAGAGCAAAAGAGAGCGAGAGAAAGAGAGAAAAAAATAGAGAGAGAGAGAAATAGAAATAAAGAGAGAGAGTAAAAGGTAGAAAGACAGAGAGAAAGAGAGCAAGAGAAACGAAAAACAAATCAATAAATAGAAGAAGAAGAAAAAAATAAACAAAGAAAACAAACAAACAAACAAAAAAAGATCAGAAGAATGAACACACAACACACGAACACTTAAGGACGCCCATCGAGAATCTATGGGCGTGTGGGCGTAGGGTTCTCGGTAAGCGACAAAAGATACACGTTTTAGGATGAAGGCGTGGGTGGATACGAGGCAGTCTGTAGGTAATTATAAAGGTAAAGGGGAAGGGGATGGGGAAGGGGGGGAAGGGGGAGGGGGTGGAGTGGAGGTGTGGGAAGGGGGAGGGGGAGGTGGAGTGGAGGTGTGGGAAGGAGGAGGGGGGTTGGAGTGGAGGTGTGGGAAGGGGGGGGGGCAGGTGGAAGGGTTGGGGGACGAAGAAGGGGGGAGAGGGAGGGGGAGGGGAAGGGAAGGGGAAGGGGGAAAGGATATTGATGAGGGGAGAGGGGAGAGGGGGAGAAGATAGAGGGGAGAGGGGGAGTGGGAAAAGGAAAGAGGGGAAGAAGTAGAGGGGAGAGGGGGAAGGGGAAAAGGGGAGACGGGAGGAGATAGAGGGAAGAGGGGGAGGAGGAAAGGAGAGAGGGGAGGAGATAGAGGGGAGAAGGGGAGTGGGAAAAGGAGAGAGGGGAGGAAATAGAGGGAAAAGGGGAGAAGGGAAGAGATAGAGAGGAGAGGGTGAAGGGAATGGGAGAGGGGAGAGGAGGAAAGGGAAAAGGGGAGACGGGAAGAGATAGAGGGAAGAGGGGGAAAGGGAAAAGGGGAGACGGGAAGAGATATAGGGGAGAGGGGGGATGGAAGGGGAGAGGGAGGAGATAGAGGGGAGAGGGGAGGGGAGAAGGTAGAGAGGGGGAGGAGAAGAAAAGAAGGAGGAGGAGGAGGAGGAGGAGGAGGAGGAGGAGGAGGAGGAAAAGGAGGAGGAGGAGGAGGAGGAGGAGAAGGAGGAGGAAAAGGAGGAGGAGGAGGAGGAGGAGGAGGAGAGGAAGGAGGAGGAAGAGGAGGAGGGGAAGGAGGAGAAAGGAAATGAAGAAAAATAACCGGAGAAGAGGAAAAGAAAAAGAAGGTAAAAAGAGGAAGTGGAAGAAAAAAACTAGAAGAAGAGGAGAAGGAGGAGGAAAAAAGAAAAAAAGGATGAATAGAAAGAGAAAATAAGAGAAAGTGAAAGAAGCAGAAGAGGAAAAAGAAAAACCGAACATGAAGAAAAAAAGGAGAAAAAGAAGAAGAAGAAGAAGAAAAATATAGTAGAAGAAGAAGAGCCACAAGAAGAAGAGGAATTAGAAGAATGAGAATAAATATAAGAATCAGGTACGAAGGACTAAGAAATGAACGGTCAAAGAGCAAAGTGATTCGACGAATGGTTAAGCAACAGGTAACTACTGCAACCACTCCCCTTCCCCTCTTTATCTTCCCTTCTCCTCCCTCCCTCTTCTCTTCCCGCCCTTCCTCTCTTCCCTTTCCTCTCTCTTTTCTCTTTCCTCTTCTATTTCCCTCCCTTCTCTCCTCTCTTCCCCTGCCCCCTTTCGTCCCCTTTTACATTACCTCTTCTCTTCCCTCCCTCTTTCCCCCGTCCTTTGCTTATTCTACTCTTTCCCCTCTCTTCTCACCCTCTTCCTCCCTCCCTTCCTTCTACTTCCTCCCTCCCTTTCTCCTCCTCTACCCTTCTCCCCTACAATCTACTCCTCTCCTTTGCTCCTCCCTTCCTCTCCCTCTTTCCCCTTCCCTCCCCTCCTCCCTCTCCTCATCCTCCTTCCCTCCCCTCCCCTCCCCTCCCCCATGTCCCTCCTTCTTCTCCCCTCCCCTCCCCCATATCCCTCCTTCTTCTCCCTTCCCCTTTCCCTCTCCCATCCCCCCCCCCTTCCCCCTTCCCTCCGCCTCCTACCTCTCCTTCCTCCCCATCCCACCTCCCCCATCCCTCTCCATCCTCCCCTTCCCTCCTACCTCCTACCTCTCTCTCTCCTCCCCCACCTACCTCCCCCCTTCCCTCCTACCTCCCTCCTACCTCCCCCATCCCTCTCCCCCATCCCTCTCCTACCTCCCCTTCCCTCCTACCTCTTCTCCCCTTCCCTCCTACCTCTCCCCACCCCTCCTCCTCCCCTCCCCCAATCCCCTCTCCTCCTCCGCCCTACCTCCCCATCCCACCCTCCCCTTCCCCTCCTCACTTTCCTTTCCCCCCTTTCCTTCCTTTCCTCCTCCCCTCCCCTCCCTCTTTTCAACCCCATCCCTCCCTTCCTACCCCCATCCTCCCTTGCCTCCCCATCCCATCCCCCATCCATCCTCCTCCCCCCCCCCATCCCTCCCCCATCCCTCTCCTCCTTCTCCTCCTCCCCTGCACATGCAAGAAAGGAAGTTAATGCAACTGCTCGTTAGTTATATAAACGAGGCCATTAAGCGGAGTCGTGAGCAGTCGATGCTGCAATAAGCGGGTTCTTTTGGTGTCATGTAGGAAGACAATATTGATTCTTGCTAGAAGCAGGTGGGGAGGAAAGTGGGAAGGGATGGGAAGGGGAGGGAAGGGGAGGGATGGGAAGGGGAGGGAAGATGGAAGAGGGGGGTGGAGAGGATGGGAAGGGAGGGAAAGGTGTGGATGGAAGGTGGAAGATGGAAGATGGAAGAGGGAAGGGAAGGGGATGGGAAGGGAAGGGAATGGAAGATGGAAGAGGGGAGGGAAAGGTGGGGGTGGAGGGAAAGGTGTGGAGGGATGAGAAGGGAAGGGAAGGTGGAAGATGGAGGGAGGGTGTGGAGGGGATGGGGAAGGGATGGGATGAGAAGGGAAGATGGAAAAGGGGAGGAAGGGGAAAGGTGGGGGTGGAGGGGATGGGAAGGGGAGGGGAGGGATGGGAAGGGAAGGGGAGGGATGGGAAGGGAAAGGAAGGGAAGGGAAGGGGAGGGAAAGGTGAGGGTGGGGGGATGGGAAGGGGAGGGGAAGGTGGGGGTGGAGGGGAGGGAAGGGAAGGGGAGGGGAGGGGATGGGAAGGGGAAGGAAAGGTGGGGGTGGAAGAGGGGAGGAAGGGGAAAGGTGGGGGTGGAGGGGATGGGGAGGGAAGGGAAGGGGAGGGGAGGAAGGGGAGGGAAGGGAAGGGAAGGGGAGGGGAAAGGTGGGGGTGGAGGGGAGAGATGGGAAGGGGAAAGGAAGGGAAGGGAAGGGAAGGGAAGATGGAAATGGGAAGGGGAGGAAAGGAAGGGAAGGGAAGGGGGGGAGAAGAGGGGAAAAGCAGATAAAGATGGAAGAGAGGAGGGAGGGAAAGATCGGGGTGGAGGGGATGGGGGGAGGGAGGGATAGGGGGAGGGAGGGTGGGGGGAGGGAGGGATAGAGGGAGGGAGGGATAGGAGAGAGAGAGAGAGAGAGGGAGTGAGAGAGAGAGAGAAAGAGAGAGAAAGAGAGACAGAGAGAGAGAGAGAGAGAGAGAGAGAGAGAGAGAGAGAGAGAGAGAGAGAGAGAGAGAGAGAGAGAGAGAGAGAGAGAGAGAGAGAGAAAGGAAGAACGGAAGAGAAAGAGCGAAAGGGGATGAGGAAGAAGGCAAGATAAGAGGCAATGGGTGGGAGACGGGGAGGGGGGGGGGGGTGTGATTAGAAAAGAGATTGAATAAGATTGAAGAATTCATCATCTTAACAAGTGTGTGGCTTGTTAACAGCTAAAGGATGGAACCTCAAAGCTATCATATATATATATATATATATATATATATATATATATATATATATATATATATATATATATATATATACAAGTATTTATAAATAGATAGATAGATAGAGAGAGAGACAGATAAATAGATAGATATAGATAGATAGATAGACAAATATATATATATATATATATATATATATATATATATATATATACATATATATATATATATATATACATATATATACATACATACATACATATATACATATATGCGGTGAGAGTATCTATGTATCGGTGTCTGTATACGTATATAGTGTATGCATGAGATAGAAATCATGGCAATTTGTTAGTCTAATGATCACTCCTTCGCTAAAGCGGTCGATAATCTATCAGCTGATCCGATAAAAAAAAGAGGAGGTGAAAAAACAAAAGCTATCTCTTATCACTACTGCAATCAGGTATGCAAAGTGAGATGATATTCACGTTGCAGATGATCCTTTACATCAACAGCAACGGAACGGAAACGGTGCAACTGAATGCAACACTAAGTAAGTAAGTAAGTAAGAAGAGAAGGATAAGAATGTGTAGATAGACTGATAGATATGGATTAAGGTACAAAGATATATATATATATATATATATATATATATATATATATATATATATATATATATATATATATATATATATATATATACAAGTAGATAGGTAGGTGGGCGTATAGATAGATAAACAGGTAGATAGATAGATAGAATAGATAGATAGATAGATAGACAGATAGATAGATAGATAGACAAATAGATAGATAGATAGATAGACAGATAGATAGAGAGATAGACAAATAGATAGATAGATAGCTGGGTACATAGATAAAGAGACAGACAGACAGAAGGAT
>BOPN01007869.1:10000-15000 GCA_017312705.2 Penaeus japonicus | reverse complement strand
GATTTTAGAGTAGAGTAGAACTGAATTCGTTGCCTTAGAGGAAAGAGAGGCTTAACATTAGCAGAGGAGATATTGTGGAGAATAGGGCGTAAGTCATGTGGAGTAATGAGACTGGGAAGCACTTCGCCTGCTGTTGCTGAAATCAACGAGTTGGTTATTGAGTTAATATTATTGATAATCTTATTAATTGTCACTTGGTAAGATAGCACGTTAAACGCAAGCTCTGTGAAATGGTTAGAGTTATTGAGCTTTGTGGAGAGGTTTTCAAAGGTTGAGTTAACGCTGTGAAATGCTCTCTGTAACTCGTGAACATTAGTGGCAATAGTGTTGACGGCATGAATCGATGCGTCAAATCTGTGAGTAATTGTTCTGAGATTATTCTGATACTCTGAGAATTTAGAAGTGAAAGTATCATCATCTACAACGCCAAATAACGCGTGGGCAATCTTTCCGACAGCATTAATTAATCCTCGTCGTGAACGATGTTTATGTTCTACAAAAGAAGAAAGTTGATTATGGATAGAATTAAGTGCACTGTCAAGAAGAGAGAATTGCTGCTGCGTTAACTGTTCACGAGTTACCTGCGTTTGAAGTGATGCTATTTTACGTAGGTGGAAGGTAGCCAGGCCGGAGAAATCAGCAATCGGCTGAAGCGAAATTTTGATTTCCACATTGTTTGTTACTGGTAAGACTAGCCCATGGTCCTCAACGAAGGCTCCTGGTACTGCGCGAAGCCTAGGGGGTAGGGCATGGCGGTCGGCAGACGCCAAAGTGAAGAATGATAAGCCCAAGAGGAGTAAGGTCTGGAAGATAAAATCAATTAGTGTTCGTTTGGCCGGGGGAGAATAGTACTTGTGAGCAAGCTTTAGGACGTCGAAATGAGACCAAGATTGTTCACCTGACTGTATGCATTTAATGTAGGCCTTGTTGTTCCTTACACTAATTACTCTAAATGGACCTTCAGATCTAGGAGCAAGCTTTGACTTAATATTGAGTTGGTTGACTTTTCTAAATACTAGTGCTCCAACTTCAATGTCCTTGTGGCGGGCCACTTTGTGTTGAAATGACAGTATTTTATCTCTGGAATTAGTCAAATGCTTCTTTGTGATCTGAAAGATGGACTTGTTTCTATTTAGGAGATATTCAGCATAATTATCATTATATGAAGGAACTTGATTTTCATCAAAGAGGTCATAGGGTAGTCTTTTATCTATTCCATATAAAAGAAAATGTGGGGTATCACCTAAGGAAGAATGGAATGTACTATTAATACAAGACTGGATTGTCAATAGTGATTCATCCCATGTGTCCGATGTCGCATCAACGAGCGATCTCATTAATGAGAGGATGGAGGAGTTGAGCCTTTCTGTAATACCATTACTTTGTGGGCGGTAAGGGAGAATGTTAACACGAGTTACATTCATGATATCACATAACTTATCCATGACCTTGTTATGAAATTCAGTCCCGTTATCAGTTGAAAAATACATGGGGGCTGAATGTCTATGACAGAAGTCGTGAAAAGCATGTGCAACAACATTTGCTGTTTTGTTGGGCACGGGGACGAGTTCACAAAAACGAGTGAAGTTATCAATGAAGACTAAAATATAACGATTACCATTGCGAGAAGGTAGAAAACCTGACAATGTGTCGCAAGAGACTTTCTGGAAAGGAAAGTCTGGAATGTCATATTTCAATGCAGGGGCTGGGTCATTGGTATTTCCTTGTAATATGGGCATTGCTTACAGAGTGAACATTGCTGCTGAGAACTTTGCTAATAAGGTGTGGAAGAAGAAGCGCTAGTTGTTTTCAAGTGAATTGCCTTATACTTACCACAGTGTGCAGCTTCTTTCGACTCATGGAAAAGAGGAAGGATTCGACCTTCAAGAGATTCAGGAATAACTACAAGCTTACGAGATGCCTTGAGCTTTCTTGTCCTATATCTAGACTTGTAGCAAAGTAGACCGTTAGCATCGAGGTAAAGTTGACTTACTCGGAACATGTCTGCTAGGGAGGTCTTTTCATTCCTTTCTAAAGCTTGAATTAAGGGGCCGTACAGATTATCATTACGTTGCGCTATCCGGATCTCGTCCTCCGTGGGTGGGTCCATGGGAGGTACGGCTGGGGCAGCCAAGACCGGGGCGGTAACAGAATGAATGGGGTCGGAACGGCGATCATTAACATGTGCAGACCGGATCTCGTCCTCCGAAGGATCCTCAACGGTAGGAGCGGCAGTATTTACCAAGATCGGTGCAATGTCAGAGAATTTCACCTTGCGGGAGGCAAAGGTGGGCGAGGAGCTAGATTCAGGCAGGTTGTGAGCGTCAGAGAGGGGAGCGCGTGATAGCGCGTCGGCAACGACATTTTGTTTCCCGGGTAAGTAAACAATGGTGACGTCAAACTCTGCAAGAATTTCAATTGCGCGGGCGCGTCGTCCATGAGGGTCCCTACCCTTAAATATGGACGTGAGGGGGGAATGATCAGTGTGCACTTCTATCTGATATCCCAAGATTAGCTCTCGAAAATGACGGAGGGCCCATGTGATACTGAGAAGTTCACGGTCCGTCGTGTGATAGCGTTTTTCCGCTGAATTGAGGGCGCGACTTGCAAAAGCAATGGGCTGCGTTTTTCCAGAATGGCCATGTTTCTGGTGGAGTACTGCTCCGAGCCCGAGGTTTGAGGCATCAGTGGTGAGGACAAAAGGCAAACTGAAATCGGGGAAGGCTAAGAGTGGAGCCTTAATTAGTCGCGATTTAAGAGTTGTAAATGTAGTTTTTCCTCGTCTGTCCACTGCCAAGTTGTATCCTTTTTAAGGAGATGGTTAAGCGGTGTCGCGATGGACCCGTAACCTTGAATGAACGGCCTGTAAAAACCTGAAAGGCCTAAAAATGATTTCAATTCCTTCTGGTTCTTAGGTGTTGGAAAGTCGGCAATGGCTTTAACTTTTGAATCATTAGGTGCAATACCTTTAGATGACAAGGTATGGCCTAAGAATTCTAACTTAGACTTGAAGAACTGACATTTGCTAGGTTGAATACATAATCCTGCAGTTGATAGCCTATTGAAAACCTGGCGCAATTTCTTCTCGTGTTCAGAGAGGGAGGGTGAGCAAATTAAAATATCATCTAAATACACGAGGACCTGATCATTAATTAATCCTGATAGTACAAGTGACATTAATCTGCTAAATGTGAGAGGGGAATTGCGAAGGCCAAAAGGACATACTAAAAATTCAAAGTGTCCCATATGAGTCGAGAAAGCCGTATATGGCACGCTTTCAGGAGCCATAGGAACTTGCAGGAAGCCCTTTAGCAAGGCTGTTAGTTGAAAAAATCTTATTATTAGAGCCAATGTCTTGCAACAACAATCTAAGATTAGGAATTGGGAATGGTTCTGGCACTGTTACTTTATTCAACTTGCGATAGTCGACCACTGGGCGGAAAGTATTATCCTTCTTTGGAACAAGGAGGAGGGGAGAGGCCCAGGGTGAATTGCTTGGTTGAATAAGATTCATGTCTAACATTGTTTTAACTTCCTTTTCCAAGGCCTGTCGCTTCGAATGAGGGATCTTATAACTTGGTATGTACGAAGGCTTAGCATCAGGCTCGAGGGTAATGGAGTGTTGAAGCAATGTTGTTTTTCCGATAGGACGGTCCTTGGTTGGCAGTACGCTTGGGAATTCTTTAAATAAGTTATTCAAAATATCATATCCTTCATGAAAATCTAAATTTTGCTTCAGAACATGATCAGAGCTCTGCTCATCAGGGGAAGATGATGTTGCAATGGCAGAAAAAACGGGAGGGAACAGGTAAATCAAATTCACAGATAGGCAAGTCTGTGAATTCATAAGATATTACAGGTACACCAGCGTTAATAGTCAATGGGGCCGGGGTAAGATTAAATACATGCACCTGACATCTATTATCAGTGATATTATACAAGGAAGGTAATGTTGCACAACCTTTTACTCGTATATTATCAGGTAATATCAAAGCAGTACCATTTGCCGAAGGACAAGAAACGTCTATCAGTAGATCAGCGAAATGCCGGATAGTAGTGGTAGCACTAGCTATAAACTTTGGAGCATTATCATTAGCGGTCCAAGATTTCGCACAGTCGTCAACGTGTTTTGCGCGCGAAGGTTTGCGTGATGCGGGTGCGCGCGCAGCGAGAGGAGAGGTGAAGCGAGGGCGGGTGGGAGGGGTAGGGGGGTGGTGGGTAGGAGAGGATGGGAAGTGAGGTGTAGACATGGTGTGACTATGGTCATGTGTGACTTCATAGATTGCCATTGTAGTGTGAATGGGTCGGCATGCGTCCATAGGCAAGAGGGAGTCTTAATAAAAGGTAATTTTGACCATTAAAAGTAATGCTATTACTCTGAGGATGGAGGGAAATACCTGTACGGTATAAGAAATCATGACCCAACAAGAGGTGTCCCGGGGTAAAATTAGATTCTACAACGACAAACTTGTGAGCAAAAATTTCACTACCAAGAGAAATGTTAAGGACTTTGCTGCCTAAAGCTGATACCTTATCTCCTGTTATCCCGCAAATGGTGGTTTGACTCGGTTGCAAATCTAATGATAATTCAAAATTCCGCAAGGTATTCAACGAGACCACAGAACAAGAAGATCCTGTGCTCAAGAAGAAATATGCAGGCTTGTCATTCAATATAGATGGAAGCAAAGGTATTGAGTGATATCATTAGGGATGCAACTAGTCGAGACAATGTGATGCTACTGTATTGAAGTAGTGTCGCCGTGTCTGGGTGTTTTTGGCTTTTCCCTAAAAAATGGCGGTTTGCTTGGCGTTGCTGGAGCAATTTGTAAGTTTGATCCACCTGGTCAGGGAACGCCGAGCAGTGAGGCCAAGGGTGTGAGCGCGTGCCGTGATAAGGACAGTATGGTGTCGAATAACATGAGTCGGCACCGTGACCTTTCGCACAACACTCAAAACACTGGATTCGTCTGGTGCCCAATTCGTGACACAAGGTTGTTTAC
>BOPN01007868.1:42500-53000 GCA_017312705.2 Penaeus japonicus | reverse complement strand
ACATATATATATACATATATATATATACATATATATATACATATATATATATACATATATATATACATATATATATACATATATATATACATATATATATATATATACATATATATATATATATACATATATATACATATATATATATATATATATATATATATCCAAGGCAGTTTATCATTTTTTCCCTCACGCACACTTAAAACAAGCACGCACGCATGGAACAGCTCTAGGATCCGGGGTCAAGAGAGCGCCAAGGATGCTTATGGTTGGAGTAGTTGGAGCGGCCATGTAAATATCAATCTGTTTCTCTATGTCTGTTTGTTTGCCGGTCTGTCTACCTGTCTGCCTGTTTCTCTCTCTCTCTCTCTCCCTCTATCTATCTATTTTTCCGTCTCTCTCTCTCTCTCTCTCCCCCTCTATCTATCTATCTATATTTCTCTCTCTCTCTATCTATCTATCTATCTATCTCTCTCTCTCTCTCTCACTCTCTCTCTCTCTATCTCTCCCTCTATCTATCTTTCTCTCTCTCTCTATCTCTCTGTCTCTCTATACCTATCTATCTATCTGTCCCTTCGCCTATCTACCTACCTATCTCTCTATCTACTTATCTATCCACACAAACACCCACACCCTCACACACCTATGTATATATAGGTAAATATGCCTGATGTGCACATCTGCCCCGGCCGTCAGCATCCCCGCCGGCATCTTTATCTCCCGCACTGAGTGTCCGTCCAGAGCTCATCCTCTGAGTGGGAGCACCACTGAGGAAACGCACCACGGCTGCCCTCGCACTCTTCAGCTTACAGGAAAGCTTCACCTGAGCGAAGGTCAGAGTGGCGTCGTTTATGGGCGTGAGTCAGCCCGCCATGCTGGTATCTGCCATGGTCAGCTGTTGTCAAGGGGGTCTGACAGAATAGCAGTGCGGAGGACTTTTTTTTTTTTACGTGACTCGCGCTCCTCTGTGCCAGGTGGGAGTTCGCTCGCCTCTGCTGTTGGAAGGGTGTTCGGTCTCGTTTCTGGCAGAGCGTGTGGTTGCTTCGTTTCAGGGAAAAGGCGATTTTATGATATTCAGTATGAGGTATAGGTTGCATAACTAATTATTCATTGATTCATATATACAGCATGTACATGCAAACACACACACACACACACTTATATATACGTGTGTGTATATATATATATGTATATATATACATATATATATGTGTGTGTATGTATGTATATATATAGATATATATATATATATATATATATATATATATATATATATATATATATATATGTATATATATATATATATATATATATGTATATATATATATATATATATATATATATATATTATATACATGTATATATGTATATATATATATATATATATATATATATATATATATATATTTGTATACATATATATGTATGTATGTATGTGTATATATACACATATATGTATGTACACATGTATAATTGAAAGAGGGAATCCAAAAGCTCACTTATACAAAAGTTCGATATGCATAAAAAGTACTATATTTTTAGTCTGTCAATATTGTTGTCAAACCGTCAGGCAGATCGGCTTACCTGCTTGACTGTAGCGCTTGTATACACAGGTTGAAATACTTTTTCATTAAGATGTAAATCTTTTATTGATTTCTATTTATAACAGTCGTTCGGTGCAATGCATGTAGATGACATTATATTTTGGTTATAATGATGATTAAGCTTATTAAACTTATCAAACATAAATTCACTAGTTTTCATCTAACGAAAACGTTCTACATCTAACAAAATATACAAAATAAATAAAGTACTGAAAGGTTAAAAATCTTTTAGGAGAAAGGAAGGAAAAAATAGCTAAAATATAAAGAGCATAAAATATTCTGGAAATCAAAAAACTTTTGCCAAGAAGAGTATAAAAAGGCAGGTTTGATTTAATTTCTCTTTTAAACCTGTTTACTGTATTTACATATTTACACGTGTCTTCCCGATACCTAAGGTATAAGTATCAAAAGGAGAGATCTATTGTCATGATTTCTCTCTCTCTTCTCTCTCTCTCTCTCTCTCTCTCTCTTTCTTTCTCTCTTCTCTCTCTCTCTCTCTCTCTCTCTCTCTCTCTTTTCTGCCTCTCACATCCAGTCTATCTGTCTATCTTTCTTTCTGTCTCTCTCTCATTCTCTCTCTCCCATCCAGTTTGTCTGTCTTCTGCCCATCTCTCTCTCTGTCTCTTTCTTTCTCCCTCACCCTCTGCCTCTATTTCTCTCTATTTCATTCTGTCTGTCTCTGTCAGTCAATCCAACTCTTTCCCTTTTACTCTCCCCTCTTTCCATCCCTTCTCCTCCTCCCACCCTCTCCCCTTTCCTTGGGCGAAGAAAAGGCTCTTACAGCCTCGCGATGAAAGTTTCAATCAGATTATCGTGTTTCCTCGTAAAGGACTTGGTAATGTCATCGATCCGCTGTTCCTTGAGTTCGCGGAAGCAGACGAGGACGAAAATGTATCCGGCGACGCAGACGACGCAGTGGAACCAGAAGATGCCTCCGGTGGCCACGGCGATGCGGATCTTGTGGAACACCACGTCGACGGCGAGCATGGACGACCACATGACCATGGACGCTGCGGACACGCCGATCCACTTCTGCCTGGAGCTGAAGATCTCCCCGAGGGTGACCCAGGCGATGGGCCCCACGCCGGTGCCGTGGGCGAAGGTAAAGAGGACCACGCAGAAGACCTCGGCGATCCACTGGTACGTGAAGTAGTTCTCCACCTTGTGCAGGTCCTTGAGGAAGAGGAAGAGGCCGAGCACGAAGGCCGAGGCCGCCATGATGGTGAGCGAGAGGAGCAGGAGGAGCTTCCTGCCGATGTGGTCCACGAGCAGGGCCGACAGGGTGATGGCGACGATGAGCACGACCGTCACGATGAAGTAGGCCGCGTTGTTGTACGAGCTCGAGATCTTGGAGAAGAGCTCCATGCCGTAGAGCGTGAAGCTCGCCACGCCAGTCATGTTGTACAAGAACATGAGTCCGCAGGAGATGAGCAACGGACGCCAGAACGTCGGTCGGATGAGGTCCTCGCAGGCGATCTTCCACCGGTCGATCTCGCAGCTGTTGGTGATTTCGTGGTATTCCTCCATGACGTCATTGTCAACACCCCGGAGCCACTGGAGCGTTGAGAGCGCGTCGTTCGGGCGCACGTGAATGAGGAACCTTGGCGACTCGGGCATGCACAGCACGACCGCGACGAAAAAGGGCATGGTCGTGCACATCCCAACAATCGCCAGGTTCTTCCACACGAGGATTTCGCCCAGCAAGAAGCACAGGAGACAGCCAACCTGTTGGAAAAGGAAATGTTAATCAGTGCTTTCACCTCTCGAATGCGACAAAATTCCAAACCCTCTAGTTTATAACGGGACCAGAACCACACATTATTACAAGTATAACCATACTCTACCGCTACAAAACGAACCCTAATCCAAGCATACTCCAAAAGCGTCATATCCAAAACCAGTCCAAGGTACGGTACACGGTACTCAGAGGTAAATAATACCTGGAAGGCGAGCAGTGGAGCAGACGAGATGGCGCCCCTGATCCGAGGCACAGAAACCTCGGCCACATAGACCTGAGCGATGACCATGATGATGCCAGTGCACACGCCAGATGTTGCGTGGAACAAGAACACCATCCACACCTGTTGGTAAACACGAGGGGAAACTGATAAAAACTGAAAAAAGGAGAAAAAGTGAATATATAATGATGACGATTAGGGAAAAAGAAAGAAAGAGAAAAGATACGCAAGACAGATGGCGACGAAGAGGACAATAGAAAAGAAAAGAAAAGAAAAAAAAAATGATGACAATGAGGAGGAGAGAAAGATAGATAGAAGATACACCATATAGATGGCGAAGACGAAGAGGACGATACGGAGTAAAGAAAAATAAAAGAAGAGGCAACATATCGTACATAGGAAAGGCCAACAAAGCAAATGACAAGGAAATATAAACTTTAGTAGGCGGGAAGAAAAGGGAAAATCAGAAAAGAAAAAGAGAAGGGGAGAGAGAGAGAGAGTGAGAGAGAGAGAGAGAGAAAGAGAGAGGGAAAGAGAACGAGAAAGAGAGAGAAAGAGGTTTTTTGCATGATATGTTATAAAAGACTAGGGCGTTTGTTCGTCGATCGGTAAGAGAGAGAGAGAGAGAAAATACAAAAACAATACTCAAGTAATAGTAGCATGATATGTTATAGGGAACATTCACACTGTAATTCTAGTTATTTTGATATAAATATTTATATATATAAAAAAGAAAAGATTAAAGAGGAAGAAAAAAATGAAGGCAAAAACGATATTAAATTTCACAATTTTATGTCAACATATCCATCAACAAATACAATTACAGTATATAACACATATTTCATCCCCAGCGACAGAGGAGGAAAATAAGAGCAAAAGAAAAAAAACGAATTGAATAAAGATAATGAGAAAAGGAAGAGACCTAAAAAACAGAAAAAAGAGGAGGAGGAGAATGATGGGAGAGGAAGAACCTCTTTAAAAGATAATAAATAACGAAAAGGAAAAGAGAAGGGGCGACATCTTGAGGAACTAACCTGCATGGCAAAGATGACGAAGAGCCAACACAGTGCCAAGGGAACCATCGTTAGGAGCAACACAACCTTCCTGCCGTAGTTCGCAAGGCATCCGGAAAAGAAGCCACCTACAAGACATCCTGCAGGAGGTGAGACTGGGTTAGTGATTGGTTGAAACGGATTGGATTAGGGGAATTAGTTGTAATCTTTGGATTGGTGTGTGATTCGTGATATTGGATTTGTGAATAATTTGAAGATACTGGATTAGTGTGTGTGCGTGTTTATTTTGTTTGTTTGTGTGTGTGTGTGTGTGCGTGTATGTGTGTGTGTGTGTGTATAAATGTGATTTGTTAAGTAAATTCAGAAAGCATTAAGAATTTGACATATTGTAAATCTTCGATAATTTTTGAACTGGAATACTGACAATAACAAATGCATTAAGGATTAAATCTAGTACAGCAAAGGAAATAAAAATGGATTATAACGTAAGCTGTGACTGATTTTTTATTCATCTATGAAAACAAAATCTCTGCTAATTCCGCATATAGTGTGTTCGCTATGATTGTTTGTTACATATGTAAATGATGTAAGTCATATGGTTACAACTGTTACTTATCAAACTATCTAAAAATATTTTATCCTCCAATTAACAGTTTTTACTTTTTAAACTCAAATAAATAAATTCGTCCCACATTAATACAAATTAAAAAAAAGCAATGGACATCACCATTAAATTTGACTACATTAACAACACCTTTGACATTGACACTATACCCTATAAAAACAATATCTAACGGAAATTCTTATCTACACTGACACAAACAACATAGTCATTTAGCTACATCGACCCACCTCCAAGGAACAAAATCTGAAGTGGTCAGAGCACTGACAATCGTAAGTAGAGTGAAATATTCAACACAAACACTCAATCACACTGACACACTCCAAAAACACAGGCATGAGCACAGAGACTTTCTATTGGGGACACGTATGGCGTTGACAACTATAAAGAACACACTCTTTAACATAAACACTCAATTACATTAACATTCACACGTTTTTAATTCCTAAACAAAGAGACTTGACCACGCAAACACTAAAAGACACAATCTCTACCACAGACCCTCAACCACACACAAAGAACACAGACATAGTAAGAAAACGGACACCCAACCACATAAACTACTCACGCAAAGTACACATAAACGCAAAGTAACACATAAAATCAAATCACACAGACACAGACACACACACACAACCGAAGACACTTACCCAGGAGGTACACGTAGGTCTTCCACGCCCCGAGGGAAGGCCTCATCAGTTCAGCCGGGTTCTTCGTCATGTTATAAGCGAGGGCGAAACCGCAGGCGAGGGGCCCCAAACAACAAGCAAATGTCACTACGACCTGGGCGAAAACATGAGGTGAAGTGATGGAGGTCAAAGGTGAGGGTGAGGGCTGAGGATGAGGATGAGGGTACGGGTGGTGGGGGTCATTGGAGAGGAGGGGAAGGGAGAGCCGAAGGATGAGGGGAAATGTTGAGGAGGAGGACGAGGTAGAGAGGTGAGGAAGTCCCTTTGAAAATGATGGCAAGAGAGGAAGAAGAATGAGGGATGAGGCAGAATCTGGAGTAAAGAGGGAGAATAGAAGACTAGGAGAATGAGGGGGTAACGAATGACTTATTAGGGAGAATAGTAGAAGAGGAGAAGGAGAGTGTAGGTTGAAGAGTAAGGAAGAACAGAATAAGAAATGAAAGAAAATCAGGGATGAGGAAAATACCATGACGGAAGATAGAAGAGAAGTAAAATGAACATTTATAGAAGAAGAACGAGATAGGAAAGAGGGTCAAGGAGAGGTGGAAGATTATGAGAATGGAAGAGAAAGAGAATGAGGAGTGATGAAGGACCGTTGATGGGGAGAAAAGGGTATGTGAAAAGGGAAGAAAAAGGAATAACAGGACGGAGCCAAGATGATAATGGCGTAGTTATCAAAAGGTGAAGAAGGTGAATATGACGAACAGGAGGAGAGAGGATAGTAGGTAAGAATATGATAATAAGAGAGGAGGCAAAAAAGACGAAAAAGAGAGAGAGAGAGAAGCAGATGAGAAATTGAAATAGATGAGGAAAGCAATTACGAGAGATAGAAAGAAAAGAGGAGAAGATGAGATTGATAGGAGGAATAATGGTAAAGGAGGGAGAGGAGAGCGAGTAAGAATATGAAATAAGTGAGAACAGCAAATATGAGGAAGAGAGAGAAGAGAAGAAAATGAAAATAATGAGGAGGAGGCTGCTATAGAGTAATTATCTATATCAGCGCCTTTTCGAATAACATGTAAGGAAAAAACAAGATGGGAGGGAATAACATAAGAACATGGATAGATAGATAGACGAGATAGATAGAAGAAATGGAAGTAGTGGATAGTAGATAGTTGATAGGAAGAAATTATAAGTTGAAGTAAAAGATACATTGATAGAATGATAAATGAAGGAGTAGATTAACTGTTGACGAGATAGATAGTGGAGAGGATAGATAGATAGTGGGAATATTTGTCATAATGGATCAGTCCCCAGAATAGATACAACAAAATTAAAGATATAAGGAAGTTGAAAAAACAAAAACAAGATAGACAATAAGTTATGTTAAAGAAGACGAAGAAGGAGGAGGATAAGAGGATGAAGAATTGATAAAACGAAGACGTAGAAGAAGACGGAGTTGACGAAGAAAATGAAGAAGAAGAAGAAAAATAAGAAGAGGAAGAAGAGACAGATGCAGAGGAAGAAAAGACATAGGCAAAAACAACAACAACAAACAAACAAGAAAAGAAAGAAGAAACCAAAGCAAAGGAAAACAAGGAGCATAATAATAATAATAAGAAAGAAGAGGAATAGGTAAGAAAAGGATAACAAAGCGAAGGAAATAACATCATGAAACCCTGCGGTTGATGTAGAGGATTTATCGAGGCGGAAATACTTGTAAGACAGCGATGTGGCAACCATAGTCAGGGATTACTAATGAGATATGCTTATCTTCTCAGTCTTCCTCTTCTCTTCTCTTATAAGTCAAGAGATGAAGAGTAATATCTAACGATGACGATGATAAAGATACAGATTCATTAGAACTTGTCACTAATCACCATAAAGAAAGAGAGGAAAAAGAAAGAATCACGAAAATGCATTTATTTTCATTACAAATACCTCAATATATCGTAATATGAAAACACGTAATCTGGAATATTCATCACAAAACCGTTGTATTAAGATGATATAAACGCAACATCCACCATCTGGTAACTTGTCTGATCTCGATCAATATAAGGATAATGCGTCTTCATCACTAAATTATATTAGACAGAATAGGCTGCATTTTTTTCTCTCGATCAGATACACCATCGGGGGTTTGTCGTTCACATATGTTTGGGGGTAAGTGTACATACATTGTTTCATTATTTTTGGATTTTGTTATCTTCAGAACATTCAAAACGATCATTTGGAACATAGATTTTTGGTAAATATTATGTGAATATAAAATTATACACAAAGATAAATGAGTTTGATGAGATACAATCGGTATACTTTATAGCGGTATGACAGTATCATAGGAATGACGAAGATTATAGTGATAATGATTATTATGACAAAAAGGAGGATGATATTGATAAGTTTGATAATGATGATGATCTTATTACTAATGACAACAACAATAACCATAATTTAATTAGGTTATGATATTAATAGCAGCATTCATGATATTAAAGTGGCGACAAAACTAGTAAAAGTCTGTATAATATAAATATATTTCACTCTTTTTTTTTTTGTATTGAATCCATTTTTTTTCACTCGTTTTCTTTTTGTTTCACTTTCTATATTCTTTGACTTTTTGCACTCCCTTTTCTCATGTTCTCCCTTCTTTTCTTATTATCTTTTCTTTACTTTCTTGCTGGTATATGTTTATTTGTTAACGTTATTTCTACCCTTCTTTTTAGCTCTCCCAATGTTCGTAATTTTCTTTCATTTCTCTTTTGTATTTATTGATTTACTATTATTATTCTTTTCCCTTCTTCTCATATTTCTGCTCGTTTCCCCTCTTTCACATCGTCTTCTGCAAAGTCATCAAATCTTTTTACTTTGGTATCTCATCTAATGTAATTTTCTGATTTTCAATCTTCATTTATTTCGGCCTCTCCCTCTCTCTCCCCTTCTCCCTATCACGTTCTCTCTCTTCTCTCTCTCTCTCTCTCTCTCTCTCTCTCTCTCTCTCTTTCTCTCTCTTTCTATCTCTCTCTCGCTCTCTCTCTCTCTCTCGTCTGTTTTTCATTCTATTTCTCTCTCTCTTTCTCTCTCTCTCCATCTATCTATCTATAATTCTTTTTATTTGCCTCTCACCATATTAAATCAGAGAAAAAAAGAAAAGAAAAAAAAGGATAGCGGAGATAGGCACAAAATGGCGCGCACCCGACATCTCCCCCTCCCCCCACCCACCCACCCTCCCACCACCACCCTCTCTTCGGCGTAGAAAAAAATATCTGATTGACTCCTTCCACAATAAAGAACTTCCGTCATTGATTTTTTTCTCTCCTCCCCTTTTCCATCTATCTTGTACGAAATCGACGTAGAAGCTAATAGGATTACTTCCCACTTGGTACGATAAGCCACCAGTCAGACTACGAAAGGGAAAGATCATCTAGAGGAAAAGATATATCTATTTGATATTATATAGAGTATATCTTGTGAATCGCTGTTTGATGGATTATTACTTATCAAAAAGTGTTCTTATCTTATTATTTTGATGATGATATATTGATAACATGATATTGGTGGTGGTCACAATCCTAATGATGGGAGATAAAATTGACATTGACATTAATAGCCAGGAATAAAACGGAAGGCCAGGTGAAAATCTTCATTATAAAAACTATCTAAACGTCCATTAAAAAACAAAACAAAACATGAAATACATGAGTCTATCACATTGTTCAGAAATGATATATCCTACTAGATCCCTTTCAAAGACAGGTTAAACTGGTAAAGAATCCTTTGAAAAGAGAGAGAAAGATAGATAGATAGATAGGTAGATAGAGAGAAAGAGAGGTGAAAAAGTGAAAGAGAAAGAGAGAGAGATAGAGATAGAGATGTTTAAAGAACACTGATCCAACCTCATCAACGAGAGCCTACCCTAAGGTTCTACTCATCAACCACTCTACCGCAAAGCTACTCTTAACCAACCCTTGTCTAGACCATAATATACCCATAATCTACCCTAACCACCATTTTTTCTACCCTAAGCATCACCTCTATGCCCCTCTATCCACTCTCACTGTATCCCCAACAGCTATCCTAGATCACAAATATTAAATGATGCTCCCTAGGCCATAGGCAAACCACACATAAATTCTCACCACAGTTTTTTTTCTGTAAACAAGAAACTAATAGATAAATAGATAGGTATATAAACGAGGTAGACGAATAAGAATGATTGCTACGAGGTAGACGAATAGGGAGAAGTGAAAAATGACGAATACGAAGATGAAGAAGCATGAGAAGAAGAAGGATAAAGAGAAAGAAAAGAATAATGACAATAGTAATGATGGTGATAATAGTAATCATAAGAAGAATAAAGATAAAGAGAGGAAGAAGGAAAAGAAGAAAAATATAAAGAGAAAAGTGAAAATAAGCCTATAAAAATCGAAAAAAATTATTAATAAGCAACAAAAAAAGAAATAAATTATAAAAAAAATCAGAAAAAAATAAATTATAGAAAAAGGGAGAGAAAGAAATAAAATAAGGAAAGAAGAAGAAGGAGAAAGAAAGATAAGTAAAAGCCGAAAGATATATTATTTCGAATGCTTATTTTATACACCGACTTGTTTAACCTTTACATGTTCAAGTGGTTTGTTTTCCTACTTTGAGAAAAGAGGAGCCATGTGTATG
>BOPN01007867.1:42321-44821 GCA_017312705.2 Penaeus japonicus | reverse complement strand
TGGGAGACAAATACCAATCTGCTTATTCTTTTCTTCATCAACTATACATTTCATATTTTCTTCTCATTCATCAATAAACATTTCCTCTCACAATCATTACAATCTGATTTTCTGCCTTGAGTATAGTCATTAGTAATTAGATTGAAAACAAAACAAAACAAAGAAACAGTATCAACAACAGTTACTTCCTCTCCTCACTTACAGTATAAAGAATAAGAACCGAAACAAACTGGATGATGCTGTAGAGAGCCATGTACTTGAAGACAGAAAAATTGGTAGTGAGTGCACATCTCCCTTCGCATATCACTTGCGGGACACATTGGATATTGTCTGTATGAGAAGTGAAGGGAGCGGCGACACTTGCTTCAGCTTCTGAGAGCGAGATTCCTACGTGTGCTGCTTTCAAAGCCTATGAGTGGTAATATGGAAAAAGTAAATATGATTGTGAAATTCAAAATATAAACCATACCAAGTTAGTATCTTCTTTTTTTTTTATTGCATTGAATTGAATTCAAAATATAATACAGAAATTAAGAAAAATGCAAAGAGAAATTAATCTAGCATTCTTTATCTTATAAGCCTCACAGACAGCATATAGATGATTCTTTCTTAAAACAAATAGAACATCAGAAAAATCTAGAAAGCACTTACCCCACAATCATTAGCACCATCACCACACATGCCCACAACATAGTCGATTGCTTGCAACTCCTCCACAAGCTGCGCTTTTTGATCAGGCGACATCCTTGCGAACACGGTGCCCCTTGCAACAATTCTAGGCACCAGGTCGGGGAAATACTGGCACAATAATGCCCAGGCTTTTCCTGTTACAGCTAAGTGGTATCTGGGGTTGCCGTCTCCCATGTTCATGCAAGTGTACTTCTGTTGAAGTGTGATGAGGGTCAAATAGAGCAGTGGTATATAATAATGATAGAAATTAGAAAATAAGAAATTTAATTCACTTATTATCAGATCATTTCTTTGTCAATAAATCTTATACAGTTTCCTTCTCTTTTGCTAAATATTCAACTAAGAGTATTACATCAATTCATTGATGACAGGAGTGCATGTCTATATGTACTGTCCAATGTGCTTTTATTCTATTATTTTTTCTCACACATGGATGGCTCTACATGGGATTTGTTCCCAAAGAGTTAATTAGTAAGCCTACCTGACCTCACTGTTTACACCATTCCCTGAATATTTGTGAATAATCCTTTCTATTTTTATTCCTATCATTGCTGTTATTATCATTACACTACTAATATCAATGGTAATAGAAATAAGAGAACTATCAATCCATTAACAATGAAATTAAATTAATTAAAGCTGGTGGAAGAACCTATTTGTAAAAACTAAAAAAAAAAAATTAATAAAACATAACCATAGTGAACTGTCCAATCCCCATTGTCTATGGATTAAAACCAGGGGTACATGACAGCATTACTCTACTGCAAAAATAAAAGACAATCTAATCAAATTTAAGTCAAGTTTACTCTTTCGAGACGGGAAAATCTGAAGATGTTCAACCTGGGCTGAGCATCATAATTGTAATTTTTCTGTTAATTTCTAGACTTATTGATGAAATAAAGAGTCTCATTATAAT
This sequence comes from Penaeus japonicus, assembly GCA_017312705.2. NCBI lineage: Eukaryota > Metazoa > Arthropoda > Malacostraca > Decapoda > Penaeidae > Penaeus > Penaeus japonicus. Next base: position 43,215 of record BOPN01007867.1, on the reverse strand, counting down.
ACATTAATTACCAAAGTGATTTAAATAAGCATTTGTTATCATAGGTCATCAAAATTGAAGGAATAAATGAAAAAGGAAATCAAAGAGAAAAATACATTACCAAAGTGATTGGACCCAGTAAAAACACCCATTGTGGGAGGGTTAAACTATGTCTTCTTTTCTATGCCATTTCCCACAACTCACATTGTCTACGTCGTCTGAGTACTGCACCAGAATATCGGGAGTGTCGGCCGGCTCAAAGGTGAGAGAGGCAGGGTGCTCTGGACTGGGGGCAGTGACTTTGGCCAACAAGACATGGTCTGTTTCTCCTACCATGCCGCAATCACGTGCTACACTGATCCCCGTCAGAATGTTGTCTCCTGTTTGTGCATGCATGTTAGGCGTGGTTGCATTAGCTATCAGCTTTTACTAATGGCTCTGACATCTGGGTTATTGGCATTTATGTAATTTGAAATTAATTAATAGTAATCATTTGTAGACCTACTATACTATTAATGATGACTTTCACTAATGATTCAAGTATCTAATATAATAGGTTTAAAAATCAATAGCAACTATTAGCAAAATCATTCTACCAATGATTAAAAGTAGTATTACCCATTCAAGACATTATTAATCTAAACCATAATTAAGAAAATTCAAACACTGCCTCACCTGTAACCATTACTGTCCTAATATTAGCAGCCTTCAATTGTCTAATTACTGGAGCAGTTTCAGGCTTCAGCATGTTCTGCAGAATGAGCAAGCCTACGAAATTCAGATCACACTCAACCTGGAATTCAAAACAAAGAACTTAACAAGGATCATATATTTGTTTCCATTCATAGCAATTTATATACTTTTATGGAGATGTGTATACATATATATATATATATATACACACATACACAAACA
>BOPN01007867.1:37500-42221 GCA_017312705.2 Penaeus japonicus | reverse complement strand
ATATATATATATAGACACAAATGCATAAATATCATACACAAAATAAATAACTACATGAATACCTAAAGATTTTTACTTTTACTCTAATAAAACACTTCTTCATTATTTCAATTCACTAGCACCCAATCACAAACTCACCTGGTCTCTGGGTATACGCTGGGCTGCATGCCAGGATAACTTTGTCTCCAAAGTGCGGTGGGCCAGCGCTATAACACGGAATCCCTGCACTGTGTACTGGGTCAGGATGGGGCCTAGGTCTTCAGGTACTGGGGGGGGAAGGAAGGGGGAGACCAGTGATGAGACCTCATGCAACATGGCATTGTATTCAATCTTGAATCTTGGATACATTGATTGATGACAAATTTAGTATTACATTAATGTATTTCTAGTTTATTATGATGCTTGATGATATCAAAAGGTATATTATGTCATAATCATCTTGGCCATTGCGGACGGGGGGATAGACTCGCTTGCCCAGTCTTAACCCATTCACGCCGGGGCCGTTTCGGCTTTGCACGGTCGCAATACCGGGGTTCTCGAACGCATAAGCCTAACGCTTCGAGATTCTCGGACGCACAAGCCTGGGCTGCCCCCTTGCTCAGACCGAGCGCGCGGCTTGCCCTCATCGCTCATCCCGGGCGTCTGACGCAAAAACCACAATATGTGTCATCACGTCAACCGGCTCCAATGGGTTAAGGATAGGTTTAATTTCAGAGCAAGGCAGCTTCACACAACATACTTTGACTTTTCCCACTCTCTTTCTTGTAAAACTAGAGCCATTTTTGTGTTATATTTTTTTGTGTGTTTTATTGTGTTTAGAGACATGTATGTGCCATATATCAAGTTCTATCAATGATGCAGTTGACTAAAATTGTAGTATAGGATCCATATTAGCTCAATATTTTCTTTATACCCAATGTGATAGAAGTATTGTTTTTTTATGGGAAAACAAAAAGCAACTTTATTTTTTGTATTTGTGTACTGTCACGAACAAATACAAAACATATAACCATCTACAATGAAGATAACATGAAGAGGTAAGAGGAAGAAACCTGTGCTTATGACTGTAAGTGCTACACTAAAAGGCATCCCTATTGGCACAGGAGCACATTTTAGACATTGGGTATGGTTCGAGTCAACTTCCTCTTCTCGTTCTGCCTGCACATCCTTCATCTGTGGTATTTTAGAGCAAGAGGTTTTCAACTTGCTCTATAATGATAATGCTTGCTAGAGGCCGTGGATGGGTGCTATTCAAGGCTCTCTCTCCTGCTGGTGCTAGAAGAAAGTGGTGCCATCTAGGTTTTGGAAGTTAGGTTTGCTCAATATTACAGTAATTATACTAATTATGACTGCAATTATCATCATCACCCACTCCTTACTCATAGCACAATAAAATAGCACAGCTATCCAAAATTCCCGAATTTCATATACGTCATGACGCCCATCGTCAGGCCAAAGCTCTTGCATCATGTATGTCATGATACACGTCCACAATGGGTTAAATGTTCTTGCTAATCCACTGCAATTTTATATTCAAAAGTTTCTTCAGTATATAAAAACTTTCTCCCAAAGGTCAAAAACAATCATGTAAATAATACTGATGCAAAATACAAGTAAAAATGTTCTGCTACCACTGAACACAATAGTGGTATATATTTCCACACATACATACGTATGCAAAAAAAAAATTCTCATTTCAAAACTTACTTTCTCAAATCTATGACGCTACAACTAAACGAGAAGCTAAACTAAAACAATGAAGGAAAAGGTGCATCTTTGACCCTACTAACTTGACTCAGGCCTGCATAGACTCTGGATGACTTCAGGAGCTCCTTTGGCATATAAATCCATGTAGGAACGGCCAAGTACTCTCACTAGTACAGACATCCTTTGTGTGCTGCTGCTAAATGGGAACTGGCGGACAATGCCAAGTTCATATGGTACCTGCAACAGATAAGGTATTAGTTAGGACCTTTACTTGAGCTCTATGTTATTTGTTTATTCTTTATATCTACAATCACATTGCTACTTTGCTCTTACTCAAATTATTCAATAAAAAATAATGACAATTTTACTAATAAGGTACAAACATCAAACAAAAATAAACTTGAGCATTAATCTTGGTAATAATCAGGCATTCCTCTCCACAAACAAAGAAACATTTATAAACAAGAAAACATAACTAAACAAATAATAATGAAACATTCACACACCTGGACAAAAAGAATCCACACAAAAACAATTCAATAAAGGCTACACACAAATACAAGAAGACAATAACCTGGAAAGGTGTTTCAGCTACATGGGTGATGTCTGGGGGATCAATATACACTTCACGTTTACTTGGCTTGACAACTGTTGGTGTGACCTGGTCAAAGTTGGCACTCCCAGGTGCTGCCTCCTCCAATGTCTGTCATTAATATTATACTTGCAAGAGATGAAAGAATATAGAGAGGGCAAGCTAATATATTCACTAAATTTATTTTGGGGTATTTTTTTTGTCATGCTCTTCAGAGTATTGACTAGCAGTATAAATATCATTATTGATATCATTTGATAATACATTTCTGTATCTATACTTATAAATAAATTATAATACCAGCTCTTTTACTTATTTTCTAAAACAGCCCGAAATAAACGGGAATAACTTTCTAGGAGGGGACTGTCAAAAGCATACAAAGAAGAGGACAATAAACTTTTCAAAGGGACATGCACACATTGTCATACCATGGCATTCAATGCAATATTTGTCCTGAAAGCATTCTTAATCAAATATAATATACAGGTTTCTCCATTTCTTTAGTACAGCATATCCAAATTACAGCAAACTATATATAAAGGTAATGCAGTAGTAATTAAAATAACTTTTGTTTCTAAGTAATCTGCTGGGCATGAAAAAAAGGAATCAGGAAAAGGAGGGAATATACAGAATTATAAAGAGAATTTGCACAAAAAAAATATAAATCTATAGGCATAGACAGTAGGAGTGTGAGTAACACAACTTGTAGGCAAGAATCAAACAAAACCCTAAAAATGCAAAGCATGCGCATATTCCGACAACATAACTAGCATATAAAGATGCTTCAATCTAAAAAAAAAAAAAAAAAAAAAAAAAAAAGTGCTTCAAATATAACGCAACATCAAGGAGAGACAAACAAAACATACATACAAAACAAAATATATACAATGTCTACATATTACACTCAATTCCGTATATGTTACACAAACGAGACTCTTGTGACTAACTCAATATCATCCAAGTGCTGCATGAGAAATTCAAAAGACTTGTGATACACATATAACTTAAACATCTACACAGTGAACCAAATGTAAACATCTTAAAAGGTATGCTATCGACATCATAACGCTTTTATGTATATTTGTGTGTGAGTGTGTGTGTGTGTGATGTATGTGTGTGTGTATGTGTGTGTTTGTGTGTGTGTGTTTGTGTGCGTGTGTGTGTGTGTGTGTGTGTGTGATGTATGTGTGTGATGTATGTATGTGTGTGTGTGATGTATGTGTGTGTGTGTGTGTGTGTGTGTGATGTATGTGTGTGTGTGATGTATGTGTGTGTGTGATGTATGTGTGTGTGTGTGTGTGTGTGTGTGTGTGTGTGTGTGTGTGTGTGTGGGTGTGGTGTGTGTGTGGGTGTGGTGTGTGCGTATGTGTGGTGTGTGCGTATGTGTGGTGTGTGCGTATGTGTGGTGTGTGCGTATGTGTGGTGTGTGCTTATGCATGTGCGTGTGTGCCTATGTGTGGTGTGTGCTTATGCGTGTGTGTGGTGTGTGCTTATGCGTGTGTGTGGTGTGTGCTTATGCGTGTGTGCGTGTGCATGTGTGTGGTGTGTGTGGCACAAATGAGTTAAAAACCATTAACTTTTTACACCATATAAAGTGGATTCTATTTATATTAATAAAGCTTGAGACAGCAATCAAGTGATTAGATTAGATGCACATACTTTTTAGGTGGAAAGGGTAAAAATGAGAATGGGCATTTTGCATTTATTTGTATATTTTGAAAACTAAATTTTGTATCTTATTAGGACACACTTCATTGAAAAGAACACATTTTGAATGTTATGTCAATGTATAAGATAAGTATCATTTATCAAAGAATGATAATGAGTAATTGAATGCCCAAACTTCACTTCCCTAATTTTCAGTTACACATTTCCTTTAACTTTTGATAACTTAACCACTTAGATGATTGCTTCCATTTAAATTGGTTTGTTTTATTGGAAATGGCATTGAAATATCTAGGCAACCTTGACTACTGGTGTTTAGATTTTGAAAAAATAAAAGAGATAGCTGTTTTTTTAATTAATTGTATCTTTCTTTTTCTTGTAAAAATGGCCCCTTATATTGAAACCAAATCACAAAAAATAAAACCAAATGAAAAATTGAGGACTGAAGTTCCTATGATATGAGAATGAAGTATCTTTCAGAGTTATTTTTTTTTTTTTGTATTTTGAATAAGGTCTGCTTGTCCTAACACTTCCATTTTTTTTATTTTTTATTGGAATTGAGGGATATCTCTAAATATTATATCTCAAAAGAAGCAAAAATCAATGTGTCTGTAATCTTTTAAGTTATAGACCAGAGCAGTATAGGCTTATTTTGGGTTCTCAACAGATGGTACCCTTAACTATTTCAGATTCAGATTTGAAGTCATACAATTCTAGAAAGTTCACATTAGGCCATTCAATTCCGGGGTTTTCGAAC
>BOPN01007867.1:20000-30000 GCA_017312705.2 Penaeus japonicus | reverse complement strand
AACACTCCTTTGACCTACCTTATCAAAACATACTAGTTTGAGCTTTCCCGACACATTAATCCTAGGAGGAGATATGCAAAATATCCCCTTCTGCTTGAGCCGACTCTGCGCGTAGTATGTTCCAACTGTCATAGCCGCAGGGAGGGCAGGGGGGACAACAATGGTCACAATGTCCAAAGTGCGAACCACAGTCTTCAAAATGGTTTCCTGTATTGGCATTAAAATATATGTATATAAACATACATATTACTGATGGGTAAAAATCCAATAAAAACATTTATGTACATACATGCATACAGTATTTTCAGTAATAATCCCCTTTAAAATAGTCTTATATAATTGCATCAAAACATATTGAAGTTTCACATTTTCTTCCATACAATAAGAATATTTATAATAAAAAAGGACCTAGACAAACCTTGTGCATAATGTAAATATAGATAGAATAGGACATGCCAAGAGATGCAATTCCAAACATAAAGAGAATGAACTTCATGGAGTCCTTGTAGAACTTGAAATCCAGAGGCCTTGGATAGAGTATGGAGCGTACCAATTCCCCTTTTGCTGTGCTGAAACCTGTTCTTACAACCACTGCTAAAACCTGAGAGGAAAAAAATGTATCAGGAAAATTATCACAAAATAGAAATCCACTAACTTGTTCAAAAAAAGGAAATGAAAATATAGCCACTTAAAAAAAAAAAAGATTTTTTTTATGTTTAGTACATGTTCCTATTGTTGACAGGGAAATGCACCATTCACTATGGTTTTGCTTTAAAGCTATTTTCTATCTAAAGATGGATCCACAACCACTTAGCCAACAAGGATTGATTAGTAAGCATACCTGTCCTCCTCACAAATTTACCAAATTCCTTGAATTTGGGGGAAAACAAGTTTATGTCTTTATTACATTTTTTGTTAGCCTTATGAAAAGCTATGCCACGATATCTCGTCCCCAGCAGCAAGTACTGTTCCCACATAACGTGAAATCATGTTACCCTGTGTTAACGAGTTAAGTACAAACTTTGGTACCTGAGCATTGCCATAGTATCTGGTTTGGATGACTGCCGTCCCACAGAACAAGGTGTGTCGCTTGTGCTTCTCCGCTGAGTAAGTCTCGTTCCCCTCTGATGTTGTTACGGGTGTCTTGGTCACTGGAACACTTTCGCCTTTTGTGAAAATTGATGAGTAAGAGAGAAATATTAGATCAAACCTAGGAATATGAAACACTTTCACCTAACAATAATCACATGTTTAGTTATAAATATGAATATATAGAAGACGAAGAGGAAAACAAACTCAGGAGGCAATGAGACCACCACACATCACTTTCGTCTTTGTTTTCCAGAGAACAAAGCTAAAAAAAAAAAATATTTCTTTCTTAGAAACACTACCATACCCTGAAAATGATAAAATAACCCACCTGTCAGCATGCTTTCATTGACAATCGCATTACCAGAGATGAGCACAGCATCACAGGCCATGAGACAACCAGTCGCAGGAATAACCAACACATCACCAGGAACCAAGTCTACAGTATTGACTTCTACTTCAACTGTTGAGATTTTGAAGTTTGATTAATCAAAAATATTTTTGTGTAATATTGGTAACATAACATGATTCACATCAATTAGTTCAAGTACTATCAGGTAGTATTCAAAATAACAATATCTATCAATATTATTTCATATTCATTATTAACCCTTTCCCGACGGGGCACTCGCTACGCGAAGACCCACATGCCGGGTGATTGCAATATTACATTGAAATCGTCACACTGGCTTGACGCCCCGGCATCGGGATTTTGGCTGTGTCACACGGGTGTGACGCACCGTCGTCATAGGGTTAATACTAAAATTAGCATTTTCACTAAAAGCCCAAACACTAAAAATAACATGGAAAAAAAAAAAAAAAAAAAAATAGACTCACTTTCACTTAAAAAAAAGAAAAAAGAAAAATAATTTCTGCCAATATCAGTTTACAAAAACTATTATCATGAAAATAAAAAATATCCAATGCAAAATAATACAAACCAGTGGTTTTCTCTATTGTGGATCTCAGCACTGTTGCAGTATTAGTGTTTGATGCTTCAACCATATCATGCAGTGACTGACTTTGCTGAAATAAACCAAAACAAGAATTATTTTACAGTAAGCAAAATTTTTAATTGATTTTTCTCACTTTCATAAATCTATTTGCTTTCAAGGCCTTATAATTCCATGTACTCAATTTTTTATAACTCGATCAGATTTCGAATTGGGGATTTTTGTATCTTATTTGAAATTGCGATATAAAGTAAAAAAAAAATGTGTTGAATACATTTTAAAATTCATACTCTATTTTCTCATTTGAATTCTTTTTTTTTTCATTGAACAGCTAACAAAACTTATTAGTTTCTGTTTATTTTCTCTGGTTTCTGGAATACTGATTCAAGACCTAGTGCATGCATCAACATTCATGAATGTGCAGCACCAAAATCAAAATTAAAATTCTACCTTGATTTTCCCTAAAATATTTATCTAACTTACCAAACATTATAGCTAAGGTTCGCCTATTTTAACAAGTTCAGAACAACTGAATGAGCCTATGGTCGGCATATTACAGTAACACAAAATTCAGAATATGTTGGTAACACCAAACACTATTGTGTATAAATTTTAACCCATTGTGTACGGGTGTCATAACATACATGACACACGAGTTTTGGCCCTGACGGCGGGTGACATGGCATACATGACGCATCACCTCATACATGACAACCTGGGAGAGTTGCATGTTGTGTTTTTTTATTTTATTATATGATCAGTATTTTTGTAATTATCACTATCATTACTATAGTTACACTACTAGCCACTGAATACCTGTAATATAAAATCAGAAACACAGGTCGTAGTAAAATATATCATAGAAATAGTGATGGTTCTTCCTTTTACCTCGTTTTTGGGTAAATGAAAAAAAAAATACAAAGTAAGTTGGTCTTTGTCCTCCCATGAAATTAAAACATTTCTACTATACTGAACATATGAGGTATTATGAACTCAATAATACAATTTCAAATGATCACAACATTGCTAAAGACTGTCTTGTTGTCTACATGTGGCACTCTACCCATACAAGTGATTTCGGCAGTGGTACACACAGCTATGAGTTCTAGCAGCCTTCCTCTTCATTGTAAATAACTTGTATATATTTGTATATAGTTGGTTTTGCCAAAAACTTTCAGTAAAAAAAAAAAATGGTTTTCAACAACAATAATTTTACTATATTGAGTATACACAATATAACAAGGTTATATCGTCTCCATACTACAATTTCAATCCATCAAAACATTGCTAAAGCCTGTTAAATGGTTTGTAAGAGATTAGAAACATGGCAAAACATTTTTAAAATGACCTACACAAAAATGGTTCTAGTGTTACAGCACAGAGAGCAAGAAAGGCTGTGACATGTTGCGTAGGGGTGGCTCACTTGGAAATAAGCCCCGGCTGGCAGGCAACGTGCCTTTCACTCCACCCCATCTGGGCGGCCGGACACAGAAAATGCTACCCCTCCACAATGGGTTAACCCTTAAGATCATGTAGCTGTCTGGGACAGCAGCACTCTGCTACTGTCCAAAATTAGAGACAGAATTATGGCAGCGCTATATCGTTAGCCCAGGAAAAGATCAGAATTCAAAATTCAGTATTAAGGGGGCCGCCGTCCTCAAGAACGAACTTTGTCAATTATGATAGGAACTTAACAAAATTTGAATATGCTATATATACATATACTGCGATGTTCACCACCAAGTTTTATATCATTTGATCGATAAATGATGAAGTAACGAAAAAAAAAAAAATGCCCAAAATTTATATTCCTCATTATAATATATGGACTTCTATCATTTGAAATGAAAAAAAAAAAACCATTAGTAAGAAAATCCCAAATTCATTCAGCTTTCAAATGATCCATCAGAATCACACGAGTGCTTATCGAGAAGTATAAAAAAAATGGAGACTAAGGTGTAGTTTTGAGATATTGCGCTTTGTAGTTGAAAATACATTTCCCTGCATTTTTTTTTTTTTTTTTTTTTTTTTTTTTTTTGAAGAATTTGTATCTCTGCACCAATCTTAATGCATTCTATGGCATTCACATGATATTATAAATGATAGCTGGTACCTGGTTCCCCCTTTTACAAGGCATAACATTTATCATTAGTTGTTTCAGTTTACTGTGTGATGAGGGTGCTTCAGTAGGGGGCCTATATGATGGTGCTGAGTCAGGCATCCTTGACATTGATATTTGGAGGAAAACACAGTCATGAGGAGGATATGTGTGTGTACCAGGGCAAGGATTTAAGGCACTAAGGGACGAGGGAGATAACGTGCGAGGCAGTGGAGTAGCGTGAGGCGATGTACTCTCGCTCTCGTCAACCTCCCAAGTGACATCAGAACTTTGGTTTTGTCTCTCACGAAGCTGTTGCATCATTCTTTTCTGTCTTTCTCACAACATAAGTTTCCTCTTCAAGTGTCTTCCCATTCTTGTAAAAAAGAATAAAAAATCACGTAAAATAAACAAGTTGTCCACAGAAGCGACAGACATCAATTGTTTCTGACTATCTCGTGGTGACTGGTGCCACAAGAGAACTCACGAGCCCCCTCAGCTGTCTGAGGTGTTAGTTGCCAGATAGCCTTTTTAAGTGAATGAAAATACATCACATTTGGCCATTTTTATTGTGATAAAATAACTTCAAAGTCAAATTTATTTGTACAAACATGAGCAAGGATTGAAAGTGTAGTGGGAGGTTGTGGGGGGGTTAGATAATTAGCCATAATTTTTGCGTATTTCACAGAAATATTACAGCACATGGTTGTCAAAGGCCCCAGATTACATGGGATTTTTTCAAATTGTTGAATACTTTTAAAAATACTCTTCAAAAATTCACCACGACAGCTGCCTTAAATCATGAGAGATGAATGAGCATTGATGTCATGGCATGTTCATCATGCCACTGAGAGTTATTGAGTTAAATACCTCACAGAACAGAAGGAAGCAGAACTGATTTAAAATTCACATCACATCTCATTCACGTACACAGAAATAAAAAATCCTATAACAAGAAAAACATTAATAAAAAGAACACAAAGTACTCACCTTGCGAGTCTCATAAAGTGACACAGCAACTGATAGGCATGAAACAAGGAAAATGCAAGTAGCGTAAAGGACATAATTGTCGAAAGACCACAGGATAATGGAGGCAATCTGGAAGATGTAGAAAGGGTTCAGGACCTCCGTTACAAGGAGGTGGAAGTATGACTTGACCTCAACACTGATGGCATTGCGACCGAATAGCTGCTGCCTGGAATGAATTAATTTCTATTAAACTAAATAAAGTAAAAAATAATTTCATATGTGAATAAATAAAATCAAAATATCTATATAAAAATAAATATATATATATATACATATACACAAATGTATATATATACATATACACAAATGTATATATATATACATATATGCATATATATATAAATATATATATATATATATATATATATATATATATATATATATATATATATATATTTATACATGTATATATATATTTTTTTTTTTGTAATAATGCAGAGAAATCTTTAATCTACATAAAATAATTTATCATATAATGATTATATTATTTTTAAATGATAAGAATCATGTTTTTGGATTGTTACTCGTCTCCACACAAAATTACCTCATCCCTCAGCATTGTGTTCTTAAACCATTTCCACATATCTACGTTATATATATATATATATATATATATATATATATATATATATATATATATATATATATATATATATATATATATATATATATATATATGTGTGTGTGTGTGTGTGTGTGTGTGTGTGTGTGTGTGTGTGTGTGTGTGTGTGTGTGTGTATATATATATATATATATAAATATATAAATATGTATATATATATATATATATATATATATATATATATATATATATATATATATATACATACAAATATATAAATATATATACATTTATATATATATATATACAATTATATATATATATATATATGTATATATATATACGTAAACATATAAACATATACATTTATATATATATATATATATATATATATATATATATATATATATATATATATATATATATATATATATATTATATATGTATTTATATATAAATATATATATATATATATGAATATATAAATACATAAATATATATATATATATATATATATATATATATATATATATATATATATATATATATATATTTATATATATATATATATATATATATATATATATATTTATATATATATATATAAATATATAAATATATAAATATATGAATATATATATATAGATATATAGATATATAGATATATAGATATATAGATATATATATATCTATATATCTAAATATCTAAATATCTAAATATCTAAATATCTAAGTATATAAAGATATATATATATATATATATATATATATATATATATATATATATATATATATATGTATATATATGTATAGATATATGCATATACATACATATACATATTTTATGCGCACTAACACACACACACACACACACACACACACACACACACATATACACACACACACACACACACACACACACACACACACACACACACACACACACACACACACACACACACACACACACACACACACACACACACACACACACACACACACACACACACACACACACACACACACACACACACACACACACACACACACACACACACACACACACACACACACACACACACACACACATGCGTGCAACTCACCTTTGCATTTGCTCTTGAACAGTATATCCCCTGAAGTCGTTAAGTAGTGAACTTATCGATGTGTTACTATCACAGCCGTAGAGTCTCTCAAAGGAGAGTTTGTCTGGTATCCAAATGTACTTGATATGTTGAAAGATAAAATACCTAATGATTCTGAAAATTAAGGTCAAGGGGTTAGTAATGTGACGATAAAGATAGTGCAAAGTAGATTCTTTTCTTTTCCAGTTTCTTTATGACATAATATACTGAATGTGATAAAGCCAATGAAAGGTGAAGTATAATTAATTCATATATTATCAAATAATACAAAATTCTGTTTCACTAAGAATACAAATAATCAATTTCAAAATAATGATGATGATGATACAATAACATTAATTGCAATAATATCAAAAATAAGAAAAATATCTATCCTAGCAGTAGCAATAACAATATCAATAATAATAACAATAAAAAATGATCATAATATTGATACTAGTATTGACCATGCCATAAATCACAATATAAATAATAACAATAATACAGTAATAATAAAAAATAATAACAGTAACAATGTTAAAAGAAATAATAAATTAACATATAATAAAATTATTAAACATAATGATATTGATAATGATAACACTATTACTAATACTACTTTTACTACTACTACTACCACTGATAATGATAGTCTTAGTAAGCAAGAAAGATAATATGATCCAATATACAGCTATATCACACACCTATGCCTAGGCTGCGTGAGATGCGTGGAATCTGACGCCCCATTATGAACCCCATTGGAAGCCCCATTCGTGAGATGGGAAGAAATGATATATTTGGAGGGGAAGCCAGCTTCAACCATTTCTGAGTCCACCGACGAAACGTAAATCTGTCCGTCTAGGTCCTGGCAAAGACGAAGGAGAAAGGTATTTCCTACACTTTTCTCTTGGATTGTAATATTATTGTTACCTTAATCTTAATATTACTGCAATTATAGGGTATGTGAATTTGTAAAATTTACAAAGTGGAGTTGAATTACATAGCAGGTTATTCACGAGTATTCATTCACAAAGTGTATCAACTAAGAAAAAACAAAATAATAAAACTTAGAACACATGAGTTTGATGATAAAATGAAGTAAAGGAAACAACAAATTTGGCAAAATCTTCACCCTTACACACCAATTACACAAAATTTGTCAGACAACACACTTAAAATAGCAATCAATTACCTTAATAATTAGCATATCTGCTTCCATAAGTGCACATCTTCGCCTCTTCCAGAAGACCCCCCATTCTGGTTTCCAGTACACAAGAAGGAAAGGAATGCCTAAGGTAACAAGCGAGATGAAATAGAAAACAAACATCTTGCAGAAAGCACGACAGTAACCAGATAGCGTCAGCTCCTCATCAGTCCCCAGCTTGAGGACCTGTTGGTGGTACTGGAGCTTGACACCCTCGGCAGATGCATCCTCCCCTAGACGGTCGTACGCCATTCCTGCCACTAGAATGAAAATTGCAAATTTGTAGCTGAACCATTTTACAAGAGTTAAAATGGGAGTGCCTGCCTAAAACAAATAACAAATTCTATGTCATTCTTTCTACTGGGATGAAGAAACAGTATTAGTGATAAGTGACAGTACTTAGATTTTCTTGTTGTTGCTGTTAGGGAACTTGCAAAATTCAGTTCATTATGATCGCATATACAGACAGACACATATATATGTTGTTGTTTTTTTTCTTTTTATTTTTCACATGAAACTTGAATTTCAAGGTTACTTATTTTCAGAATGAGATCAATGATATGTGTCAAAGTAGATATCAAAAAACATCCATTCAGATAGCAGTACTGGATTAATCCATTGCAGATGGGGATAGATTTACTTAACTCGACCCCAGGATGCCACTTTTGTGGCAAGAAGTGTTTCATTTTTGAGTGAAGGAACTTCATCCAACATATCGTTTTCTTTCAGTCACTTCTTTTAATTCATCAGACGGTGTTTATCAGTGTTGTTGTAGACTAGAATTGTAGTACAGGGTAAATATCAGCTCAGTTCTTCATACTTAGTGATTTAAGTATTGAAGTTTTTTAAGAGGGCAGAAAGTGACGTTTTATATATTTGAAAGATATACAAACGAAATTACCATTCCTAATGAAAATAAATGAAGAAATAAAGAAGAGGAAGGAAACCTGTGTTCATGACTATGAGTACCACATCACAAAGCAGCCATACTGGTACAGGGTCATCAAATTGCAGATTGATGTACATGGTCTGGATTAACTTCCTCTTTTCACTCTATCTGTACATCTTGCTTCTCTAGTACTATAAAGTCAGAGGTTGGTGTCTTATTGTGTGTCATCACTCTCTGAAGACAGTGCACCCTTCAAGGCTTTCTTTCCTGATGGTGTTAGGTGAGTATGGTGTCATCTATGTTTGGAATTTTTAAGCTAAACCTATACAGCAATAATCATAATTATAACTACAATTGGAATCATAAGTCACTTAATAAAGTTATTGCTCTAAGTGTAACAGAGTAATATAGTGATCAACTCTCCCCTAATGTTAAGCATGCCATGACAACTTTTGGCACTCATATGTTGCTTACGTCCTCAGGCCAGAAACTGGTTTGGCATGTGTGGGTTAACAACTGAAGACAGAGGATGAGAAGTAATATCAACAACTGTACAATATGTGTTACAAATCAGACATGTTAATTAGCTTCAAAACCATTGCAATGATATGGAGTTTTCAAATATTCTTTACAGACAATGATTAATAAACAAAATCTTAAAAAAAGACCCTTGACATTTTCCACAATACATAATTATCAAACCCTGACTAATAATTTGCTTTAATCTTTACATCACTTATACTATCAAAAACATCATGAATTTGATATTTGTAACACTTTCTTTGAAAACTTTTACAATCTGACATGATAACAACAAAAGTAAATATACACATTGCAAAACAGTAAATTTACATCAAATCCAAATAATTTTCAAGCCATCTTTTCCCTCACTCCCTATCAATGATTTCTTAACCCGTTGCTGACGGAGGATAGATTTGCTTACCCAGGCTCCAGGATGGGTTTTATTTCTGAGCAAGACAGCTTCAGCAACATACCTTGTTTTTTCCCACTCCCTTTTAGTCCCTCATTGTAGAGCTACAGCCATTTTTGTTTCA
>BOPN01007867.1:0-10000 GCA_017312705.2 Penaeus japonicus | reverse complement strand
ATCAAAGGGACTATAGCATTGGGGTAACTGATGAGTATTTCATAACTCTACACACTGCTTTTTTACACTCTCCCTAACTAAAAACTGTACAATATATACAGAAGATATATTCTAAATACATTAAAAAAAGATAATACAAAGGGAAAAATAGATATACACACTGGTATCATTCTGCTACATTTACTTCTGGCAACCCCCTGACAGTTTTGCATATCCTCAAATATAGGTTACAGCAGCTCTCACAAATTCTTGAATGTCAGTACACAAATTTGCAGGTGAGTGTTAATACAATTTCCATTCTATGTCTACTTTCTCTTCAACAGCACTGGCCTTTTTTTTGCAAATATGTGAGGTGAGATTTTTGGCAAAAACAATATCTGCAGATGTAATTAAAAGCCTATAAAGGTTATGCATAATTACAAATTAACAGAGTAAAATCCAAATACAAGGAGTTAAACGAATGCACTTGTGTATATGTGTATTTATGCATACATGTGCCTGTGTCTGTATGTGTGCATGTGAGTCTGAGTATATTCATAATAATCAAAATACTATTAATACTAATAAATGATAATAGAAATAATCAATAATGATAAAAAATAATAATAAAAAATAATAACAATAAAACAATAATAATAACAATATCAATAACAACAATAACTGCAATACTAATAATCTTACCTGCAGCTTAGTATATTTCCTCAACCAATGCTGTAAATATTCCTCTCCATTTGTTAAGCTTTGTGGTGAATGACATTCACAGAACGTTAATAAATAACTTGCACACAGCTACTACATTAAGCATAGTTAACTTTTTAATCTTTATATTCCTCCTTTGATAATATGGCTTTTAAAACACTTAAACACTTCCAGCATCACTATTTGCACTCATTCATAAACTGTTATTTCCCTCACAGCATTTCGGCATCAGGCAGCCTGGCCGGCCCTCACCCACGGAGGTTAGTTTCCTCACTCTATGTCTCAAATGCTTGCACTTTTGTTATAGCCACTAATATGAATTCTAAAAAAAGAGAAGTTTATTTGACAATTTGGGCTGCCCAATCACATAAATCAAAAAAAATAAAAATAAATAAATAAATAAATAAAAAGAATAGAGAGTAAACTGTACAAAATAAATATTGATGCATAAAGACATGATGTAATGAAGAAAGGAAAGAGATACTGCCTATTTTCAAATCATAAGTAAGGAACAACAATAAACAGCACTGACATGATGCTTGATGATGATTATGAAAAAAATAAATAAAAATATTAATAATTACAATAATGATAATCAAGATAATCAAAAGGATGATGATCATGGTGATGGTGATGGTGATGACGATGACGATGACGATGACGGTGACGGTGACGGTGACGGTGACGGTGACGGTGACCGTGACGGTGACGGTGACGGTGACCGTGACGGTGACGGTGACGGTGACGGTGACGGTGACGGTGACGGTGACGGTGACGGTGACGATGACAATGGTGATGATGATAATAATAATATAATAATGATATAATAATAATATCATGATGATGATGATAATAATAATAATAATAATAATAATAATAATATTAAAAACAATAATAATAAAAACAATAATAATAAAAACAATAATAATAAAAAATAATAATAATAAAAATAGTAAATATAATAATGATGATGATGATGATGATGATGATTAAAAAATTTATAGATTAACCCATTGCGGATGGGTGTCATGACATACATCACGTTCAGGGTTTTTTGGATCACTGTGTTATGTGATTGTACTATGAGTAATAAGTGAGTGCTGGTGACATAATTACTAATTACTACAATTGCCATAATATAAAGCAAAAAGGGTTTCACCTAACATCCAAAACCTAGATGGCACCACTTTCTTCTACCACCAGCAGGAGAAAGAGCCTTGAATGGCACCCATCTTTAGCATGCACTATTTAGAGAGCGATGACATATAGCAAGTTGCTGACTTCTAGCCTTAAAGTACCACAGATAAAGGGGGTGCAGGCAGAATGAGAAGAGGAAGGTGACTCAAACCATGCCCAACGTCATCAATGAGCCCCAGTGCCAGTAGTGATGCCATTTACAGTGGCACTCACATTCACAAGCATAAGTTTCCTTCCTCTTCACTACTTCTTCATGTTATATTCATTGTGGATGGTTATAGGCTTCGTATTTCTTCAAATACAAGTACATAAATATAAAAAATAAAGTTGCTTTTTGTCCTCACATAAAACAGCAATACTTCTATCACACTGAGTATAAAAATATAATGAATGATATGGACCCTAAACTAAAGTACCAAGTCAACTGTAGCATTGATAGAGCCTTTGATATGACAGATATGTCTCTAAATACAGCTCTAGCTTTACAATGAGTGACTAGGAGAGTGGGAAAACTCAAGGTATACTGTGTGAAGCTGCCTGGCTCTGAAATGAAACCTATCCTGGAGACTGGGCAAGCAAATCTATCCCTCGTTTGCAATGGGTTAACACAAGAAAAACAACAAACAAGCCATATAAAGTAAATATAATAATATGATAATAACAATTACCTAAAACAATCATTAAACTCAAAAATACTTACTCAACTCCAGTCAAGCTGTTAATCAACCACGGCCCTTTTTCTCACTGGACAGCATGCAACACAGCCTCTAGATAAGGCCCTGTGGTCAAACATAATCACTTCCCCCTTATCAGCCACAGGTATCCCAGTAAGTTTAACAATGGGTGATAAAAAAAGAATGGTTAAATGGGGGACAATTTTCTAACCTTTTATTTACAATGCCCTTATCAGATTTATCTGTGTTCAAATATTATGATCCAAAACTCATCAATTTACATAGATAAAGTCAGAGAAATGGTGAGAGATTATCCCTAAAATAAAAGACTTAGATCTAATATCCAATCTATTTCATAACTTACTTTGAAATGATCTAAAAAAATACCTTGCTTCTATCTAGTTTTCCTATTTAGGGTTTAGGTACTTATTTATTGTAATGAAGTTAAGTCAACATGTGCAATAAAATTTTCTTTACATAATACCATCACATCACCAAACATACAAAATCAGAAATATTTGTATGAACTCACTAGTAAGTGTACAAACCTTTTAACCCATAGCAGACGGTCATAGACTTGCTTGCCCAGTCTCCAGAATTACAAAGAGAGGCAGCTTCACTCAACATACCTTGACTTATCCCACTCTTTCAGTCAAGTAAACCTAGAGCCACTTTTGAGTTTGTAATTTTTATTTTATTTTATTGTATTGAGAGACATATGTGTAATATAACAAGCTCAATCAATGCTGCAGTTGACTAAAATTCTAGTATAGGGTCCATATCAGCTCATTATTTTCTTTATACTCAGTGTGGTAGAAGTATTGTTGTTTTATGGAAGGACAGAAAGCAACATTTTTTTTCCTTTTTTTGGTATTCATGAACTGTCGTGAATAACTACAAAAATATAGCCATCCACATTGAAGATAACATAAAGAGGAAGGGAAGAGGTTGGAAACCTGTGCTTATGACTGTGAGTGCCACAGTAAAAGGCATACCCATTGTAGACACTGGGTATATTTTAAGTCACCTTCCTCTTATCATTCTACCTGCATATCCTTCATCACTAGTACTTTAGAGCAAGAGTTCAGCAACTTGCTGTGTGCCATCGCTCTCTAAAGATAGTGCTTGTCAGAGACCATGGATGGGTGACATTCAATACTCCCTCTCTTACTGGTGCTAGGAAAAAGGGGTGCCATCTAGGTTTTGGATGCTGAGTGAAAC
Organism: Penaeus japonicus; assembly: GCA_017312705.2. NCBI lineage: Eukaryota > Metazoa > Arthropoda > Malacostraca > Decapoda > Penaeidae > Penaeus > Penaeus japonicus. The sequence goes on along the minus strand of BOPN01007867.1, from coordinate 6,209 downwards.
CCATTTTTCTTAATATTACATCATTTATAGTAATTATGATTGCAACTGCCATCAGCATACTCATTACTAATATTACATAAAGAAACACAGAGATCCAAAATCACCAAAAGTCATGTATATCGCGATGCCCAACGTCAGGATAAAACCTCCAGCATCATATATGTCATGACACCCATTCGCAACGGGGTAAAGGGTGAATTAGTGTAATCCAAATGTATATACAAAACTGACAATGGTGAACTTTTCTTACATGAAGATCTCACATCCAATTTCCTATGTGTCATCTCTGCATCATCAGATGGGGGGATGTCTGAAAGAACAAATTTCAAAGCTGAAATTAGAACTGAATATTAATTACACGTCATATATCTTTATAAATAACATATTTTCAGAAATAATGGTCTTATGATATAATATATGCTCTTGTAAAGGAACCTGCATAATTTAGTTGATTAACCCATTCGCACCGGATGACGCGCTATCATATCATGGGAATGTTTCGCTCTAGCGAGATGACGTCCTATCGTGTCATGATCTCTCTCTCTCTAAATACACGTTTTACATAGTTACGTATGTATATACTCATTAAACTTGCTTCTCAGCATCCCATAAAATCAGGCGGGTATAGAGTGCTCTGACAAGCATAACACAGTATCGCACCGGGAGAGATCTTGCACTCGGAGGCTGCAAGCCCTTATTATCTTCAAAGAGGAGCAGCATCAGGCAAACAATCGGCTCGGCGTGGGTTAAATACAATTATAATGTAAAATCCTTTTTTTCTACTTCAAGACCCATATATTTAAATATAATCAGCTGGTTAGACACAGTAACAACAGCTATCAAATGAGTGATAAGCATCTCTTAAATATTTGACACTATGTTGTACAAGCCCTAAGGTTGCACGTGCAGTCAATTAAATTTTCACATCTGATCAAACCGCATCTCTTGTGGTTTTTGCAACCATGGAAAATCATCTAAAGATCATATTGTCCTAACTATACACATTTGTTGTCAAACTATACAATAGAAACTGTCTTCATTATATTTTGATCATCAATGATAACTACATTTCCATGATTTTTTCCTTTGTAGAACATTAATACTCTTGTATCATATCTTGTTTACAGATGCATTTCCAAATTGATATATCAGTTAAAATGAAATACTTGCAATCATTACAAATAAATTACTTGGCACTAGATTCCTTCAAGCAAGAGGAACTTTCATCAATGCATGGAGAGGCGGATACAAAAAATTTTCATATGCTTCTTTCCTCAGATCTATGAAAACAAAAATCTTGCGCATTTTGACAACAAATGTGTGTGTATAACAGTCTGAGCAAGAATTATCTGCTTCAGAGGATTTTCCCAACACAACCCCTACCATGCGGGTGATTCAATCAGAACATATTTAGACAGCCTGTCTAAATATGTTCTAGAACATACCTGTTCACGCTTTGTCTTTCATCAATGCCTTGAACTTCTCAAATAAGCCCCATATATGTGATCTGCTGCTCACCTAACAAGGAAAGGGGTCAACTCATCACAGAATAAAGCATCAATAAAAATGAATAAAAAGCAGCAAGAAAGACGCATTCCATGACAATAAAGATATTAAATCATGCTTAAATTTGTTTCATATAACAGACCAACAACTCCTCAGCATTGTGATTAATGCTGTTAACATTTCAATAAACAAATCAGGCAATGTATGCAGATCAAATAAGGAACTCAATTAATAAACAATCAAAAAAACATTTGGCATATTTATAATTTTTCATAATGACGTGACATCATAAGTAGGGAAGTCCAGGGAGTGTCCAACAGAACTAGTCTTCACTATTCACTATCTTCAACTCTTTACTAAAATAAATAAATAAATATATAAATAAATAAAAATAAAATGACATCATTAGTAAGACAGTCCTGGGAGTATCCATCAAAACTAGTCTTCAGTATTTAGTATATTCAACTCTTTACTAAAAAAAAAAATAATAAATAAATAAATAAATAAAAAAATACATCATAAGCAAGAAAGTCCAGGGAGTGTCCAACAAAACTAGTCTTCACTATTCAGTATCTTCAACTATTTACTGAAAAAAAAAAAATAATAATAATCCTAAATTTTAAACTAAAAACTCACTGCATAATTAATACCATTAATACAGTAAGGATATAACTTTGCAATCTGGTGCTAGGATATAAAAACAAATAAATCACACACTATAAATATTAATGTTTCACTTGGCTAGTCAGGTAATCAGGCAGGAAGAGCTGACATGCAGTATGACTGGATGGCAGGCAGGCTTGTTAACAAAAGGAATGGCATTTCAGCTATAGACATAATGGATTCATCAATTATGTTGAATCTATATACTTGGTTTCTATTAAACTAAACTTAAAAAAAAAAATTGTTTCCCATCAGTTGCATTAACCATCTGTGACAGATATTTTTGCAGCATGGGATCACTTTCCTATTGCTGAAATCATAAGCCATTCATTCCTTCAGTTATGATGCCCTACTATACCAAATGCAAAACATATATAGACTTGTATTTCTTACCATAAGTCTAGAAAATAGTAGAAACTGTGCATATGTTAAGATGCCCAGGATGTGACCAGTCTCAGAAGGGTTCAGTTCAAAATGATGTGTCATATCATATTTCATAATCATGTCCATCAACAAATAAACACTTAGACTTACTCACAATCATAAATGTGCTACATCATATATATACACAATCATACATGCACACAAATACACATGTACACAAATAAAATACATTAGGGAATATATTCCTAAATAAAAGAAATTTACATTACTGGAAATCCATCTAACCATCAAATATACATTTGGCTATCAATGAAGTCTTTGCTTAAATACAATCATAATAAAACAGATCAATGAAAGTAAAATATAAACTGCTAAATATAATAAATATTTGTGTACATCATATCATCCAAAATAAATAAATCATAAATCCTTTATTCTGCATGATATATGATCAATAAGCACATGAATAATGAAGGTACAATTGGCAAATGCAAGTCATAAAGTTATTAACAACCTATCAACACTGTATATATTTGATAACTTTACTAAATTATAATATAGTAGTGTATGTCACTAGCAATGGCAATTGAAAGCTTACATATAGTATGTAAGAAAAGGTGTTTATAGTAATTGGGTAGACACAATTATAATCAACAATTAATTCTATAATTCAACATGGAATTTAAAGTCTTGCTCTTTTCTTCTCTCTATTCTAGGCATAATTTAAGATCATCCCAGATCTACATATCTTGTTGATAAATAAATGAAATATTCTTGCCTCATGCTTGACAGAAAATGTGATAATATTTATATTAAAAAATATTAAATCACATTGATATAGATTATAAAGCATATATAAATTAAGTAAACATAACAGGTATTATAGCATCACTTGTCATTTCTTTCTTAGTGATGTTTTAGAAGATATCCATGTGGCTGCCACTGTCTTTGTACCAACTGACTCAACTATAACCAGCTGCAATCCAGCAAGGGTTAACAATCCTCAATTCCATACATTATGATAGGACAAAACCTGTATATTTCCCTAGTTATTTAACATCAAATAAGGAAAAAGTCAAAATCCTATCTTACTAGAATATAATTAACAGAGATTTGTTGGGCTTTTCAGGAGTGCAAAGACCAAAGACCCTGCAGATTAACTGACAACACTATCATGTTGGTCTACCATTACAGCATGTTTCAAGTCGACATTGCTACGCCAGTGGGTCTTTGTCTCTGTACGAAACATGTGTTAACATGAAAATGATGTAAGCTGGGCAAACATGACACAACTGTCTGGGGGAGAGGAAGGGAGGAACGAGGCCAGGACAGACAGAGTTAGGTGCTGCCCCTGGGAAGACATCGTGTGTGCCCCTTGTGACCTGATATACTTTGTGTTGCCCTATTATAAGCTGTATTGTGCAGTGTGATGTGCGGGTTTCCCCCCTGTATTGTGCCCATAGAAAAGTTTACGGGTAAAGAACTAGTGTAAATAAAGGATAGATGTTTTAGAGTGTGTTTATTTCATGCCCTGCCTCACCACGTGGTGTGTCCCCTTGAGGTGTTCTGGGACGCTGTGGTGTTTGGTGTCTCTTGGAGCTGTTCTGTGTTCACGACCCTGTGGTTAGCACGCCGTCTGCCTAGCCTGCCTCGTGTTGGTGGCAGATAGACGAGGCGGCCGGCGTAACAATATCAACAGAACAGTGAATACAAATTTGGTATCTTCTAAAGATTTACCCCCTTTTTTACTTATTTTTTCATAAATTGATACTTTTCCTCATTGTATAAGTGAACTTTAAAAGCAAATAACTATATTCAATGTAAAGGATTAATTAAAAAAAAAAAAAAAAATCTGAATATAATGCACGATACCACCCCTGGACCCAACAATCTGGGTCTCGATAGTAGGGCAGGGTATGAAGTAGATTAGGGAAATTGCGGGGTAAAATATGAATTCCCGGCATATTTCCTATGTAAAATCTCAACCCAATTACCTACCTAACTTTGCCTAGTTTTGCAGTCAGCCTTTGCCAAGAAGGGGTTATGGCCCCCTGTGGACCTTCCCTATTTAATGCACTTCGTGATACTTATGATACATAATTAGTTCTGTAGCAGAAAATGCTGTGACCACGAATAACCCTTACACTGCGCCATGATGACAGCAACTGAGACTTCATCTCATATATTCTTCAGGATAGGAAACTAGGGCCGATAATGACACGACCACTAAATAGAGGGCACTCTATAATTATACTGTAAACAATGGGGAATATTGCACCATCTATCGAGAGAACATAACAGTGTATGCAGGTAATTCATTGAGGGTTTCCAGTCCACAGCTCGTCAGTAGCCATAAATACGTAAACACAACATGTTTGAATTTCCAGCCGAGGATGGTGGTCATCCAGGTATTTTGCGCAAGGTATGTTGGACGGAGTGCCCTGAATAGGAGGGTCTAGGGGGGGCTTGGGCTAACTTCAAAACTGAGCAAACTTAGGTAAGTAATTGGGATAAGATTTTTTTTACCAAAAAAATATGTAATAAACTGTCATATCTGCATTCTATTCAGTAATAAAATTAATTTTCTTGATTGCAATCCTATTGAACACTTATGACAGAGACAAAGGCAGTATCACTGCAAAATCTCATTGTGTCCTCATACACCTATTTAACCATACCAACTGGTTACACTGCGTTTTTGAGTCCCTATATCTTAAATATAAGTCAAATCAAACTATCAAGCTTTTATATTGAAAAAGGTCGACTAGTAGAAATGGAATAATACAAGTATTATGTAATTTGTCATATCAAATCAATTGTTTTTCCCCAATCCATCAATGAACTTTTCTTTATTTAATTTCTAATGGAACTCATAAGCAAAACACGACCAACTGAATATTCTGTTCATATACTAACATTTAACATTTACGAAGCACACTTAGAAATAGGAGTTACAATTCATCTATTTACAGTAGTAACACTTAACAAGCACTTATTGGTAAATGTAATCTCATTCGAACACATAATACATACCCGCAGAGAGAGAGAATTTTTCACAACAAATAAATAAGAATGATCATTGAACCTCGCATGCTAGAACAAGAAGAGCTACATCTTACATGCACTCTTTTCAAGCCCTAATTTCCTTTCACTCGTCCTCAATACTAAACTATGAACCAAATTACCATCAGCATTTTAACTCCTGTAGTACGACATGACCTCAGCAACGAACACAATGAGCCGACATGAGAAGCCACAGGAGGACACGAGAAACAGTCCGTTACTTCGACTGACTTTGACACAACTGAAACAGCTGAGCGTAACAGCTGATGGGGCGTTGGTTTTTTATGTTGCCGCTAGATGGCAGCATTGAAGTGCTCGTCAAGGGATACTTTTTGCGTTGATTGTGCAGATTGCGCATTGTGTTGCGAGTTTAAAATCGCGCTTTTCTATATACTTTCGCTAAAGTTTCTCATTGATAGGTGTGTTATATGGATCTTTTATTTGTTTTCCCCATTCTGATGAAGAAAATGGGGCTTATGGTATTGAAAGACATAAGATTTGGCGTATCTGCGATAAGTGTGGCATTCGCTTACTTTTGCGCACTCTACTCACAACGCGTAAACGGATATTGTTAGGATATGATCTTGGCACAA
>BOPN01007866.1:50000-53037 GCA_017312705.2 Penaeus japonicus | reverse complement strand
TATATATATGTGTGTGTGTGTGTGTGTGTGTGTGTGTGTGTGTGTCTGTGTGTGTGTGTGTATGTGTATGTTTGTGTGTGTCTGTGTGTCTGTGTGTGTGTATAAATATGTATACATGTAGACAGATCTATGGAAATATATAAAATAAAATCTATACAGAGCCGGGTCTAAAATACTATTCCCGAATCAATTTAATGTTAACTGAAAGGGATTACTAAGCACTTGTATGATGCATTTTATGATTAATAAAGAAAGTTGATTTTAATTGCAACTATTTTCCAGATTTTGTATCAAATTTTCATTTTCACTTTTTTACTTCATGCTTCTTTCGGTAAGAATCACAACAGTAGATTAGAGGCAAGAATACAGTGAGAGGAGTTAATAGCATATTGTTCAGTATTGTTATGGGAAGAGAGAGAAAATCAATTTAAATACATACACACACACACATATATGTATATATATATATATATATATATATATATATACATATATATATATATATATATACATATATATATACATATATATATACATATATATATATATATATACATATATATATATATATACATATATATACATATATATATATATATATATATATGTGTAAACATACTGCAGCTCCTCAGAAGATTCCCATTCCGGTTGATTATTTTATTGAACTTGTTCGTTTATGCGTCTCGAATAACGTTTTTTTTTTTTTTTTTTTTTGAGGGAGAATTCTATAAACAGCCTAGTGGTATCACGATGGGTAGTAGCTTAAGTCCGGTCCTTGCTAATTTATATATGGAAATGTTTTAGACTGAACTCCTTCCGGCCATCCTCCCCCGTGCTCGATCTGGTTTAGGTATGTTGATGATATTATATATATGTGGCCTGTAAACCTTACGGATTTCGAAGATTTTTTGTGTAAACTTAACAATCTTGCTCTCCCCATTAAATTCAAAGTAGAATGGGGAACTGTTGGTAAATTACCTTTTCTTGACATATTGTTACATAATTTCAACGGTAATCTAAAGTTCTCAGTCTACCGGAAATCTACCCATGTTGCTAATTACCTTCAGTTTTTCTCATATCATCCCTCCTTCATTAGGAAATCAGTAGCCTCGTCTATGTTTCTTAGAACATATAGGATCATTGATAATGAGTTTATTGATAGAGAATTTAGCATCATTATGGAATCTTTAAAAAATCTTGGTTACCCTATTTTTTTCTTAGAACAAGTGCATTCATATGCTCGATCCAAATTTTATTCACAAACTCAGGCGTAAGGGCAGGTCCGATAACTTACTAGTTGTGCCGTTCAAACAGTCACTTACAGCCGTATTTTAAGACCCTATCGGGCCGAGTACATGACATGAACATGCCGCGATTCGTATTCTAGAAGCGCGGGTTCGTGGCAAAAGCATTGCAAAAGCGTGGCAAAGTCGTGGCAAATGCGTGGAAAGTTTTGGAACAATCGTGGAAACTCCGTGACAAAAGGGTAGGCTTGTCACGATAGTTACACGGGTGAAAAAAAAATTATATTCTTACTGTACTTTTTCTTACCAATACTTCATATGAGCATACTACGTTTGGAAAGTAATATCTATATTGGATATATTAGGCATCATTGTCCTAGACTTGGATTACAAACTCTTTTAGGAAAACATGGATTCTCTGCTGATTTTGAGTTTGTTTACCTTTTGGCGGACTTTCGAAGGAGAGTGAAGTTAAATGAATTGTAAAAGTAGTCAGGAACGTAAAGTTAAAGTATATAATCATATGAAATATGTATACATTAAATATATATGTATGATATATTTAAGATACGCATATATGTACAGTATATACAGAGACAAAATAAGGAAGATCTATTCATAAACACATGATCCCTCTCATCCCGTTTGTTTTGATCGAGCGTAGAGTGAAGAACCAACGGCGCGTTCGTGAAATGGTTGTCAATTCTTTAACTAGGAACAAGTACAACGACTGATTCATACCAAAATTGTACTATCTTTTGTTAGTGCTACTTATGATTGTAGTTTCTCTTATGAATTTGTCGTTTGGACAGTGCCATTCATCTGAAACATGGTAACTTTGGAAAGGTTGGTAAACCTGAAGCAGCTGACACAAACGTGCCTCGCTTTTGCACACTAGAATACTGCCTTCGTGACATGAACACGACATGGACACAACATGAACATGACATGGCCACGACACGCAGAATACGTTCTAGAATACGGCCGTTGATGACAAGCGTCAGTTACTTAAAAAAGTGGATATCGACATAGTGTTTACTTATCCTAACACGTTGCGTAAATTTTTGGTCAAACACAATGCGTCCAGCGCTACTCTTGGCACTTCTTAGGGCATTTATGCCATTCCTTGCAAATTATGTCCGGAATTCTACATAGGTGAAACGGGAAAAAAATAAGTGAAAATAAACGCGATGTCAGGTACGCTAGGGAATCGAATGCTTGTTTTATTCACATGCGTGATGCTGGTCATCAACTAAATTGGAATAACGTAAAATTGATTCACAAAACGTCTAGTGCTTATGAAACAAAGATGATAGAATATCTTTTAATAAAAAAACTTCACAATTTTAACTTAAGTGCTGGTCAGTGGGGGTTGGATGATCTTACCTCCTTTTTAGTGGGAAAAACTTTCCCTAGATTAATTGACTTTAATCACCCTTCATTGATCTGATTCAGCCCTTGTTCCTTCTGTCATCCGTTCTAGTGTATATTCTTGTCAAAATTTACTTCCACTATCCCCTTTTTTTGGTTTGCTTATACCTGATGAAGAATTTTCACTAAAAGTTCGAAACGCCACGAGTTTTGCTTTTCATATTGTGACACACACACACATACTCAAATATATATATATATCGATGGCAAGTGTCAGTTACTTAAAAAAGTGGATATCGACATAGTGTTTACATATCCTAACACGTTGCGTAAATCTTTGGTTAAACATTATGCGTCCAGCGCTATTCTTGGCACTTCTTCAGGCATTTATGCTATTCCTTGCAATGAATGTCCGAAGTTCA
>BOPN01007866.1:35000-40000 GCA_017312705.2 Penaeus japonicus | reverse complement strand
CTCCCCCACCACCACCTGAGCGCGTTAATGGGATCGAGATCGGCATTTTAGACCCCCACAGACCCCAACCCGACCCCCAACCCCCGGCCTTACTCTCCCCTATTCCTGTCAGCTAATACCCCCTCCCCCCTCCTCCTCCCCCTCCTCCTTCCCCTACTCCTCTCTATCCATCCCACCTTCCGATGCTCAAGGTACTCCCCCCCCACCCCTACCTCTATATCTTGTCTCTGCTCCCTCCCCCCTTTGTCTTTACTAGTCTTATCTCCTTAACCTTCCCCTCTACCTCGTTCCCTTCCCCTTCCCCCTCCACCACTTTTACATCCCTCCTCCCCCATCACCTCTCCCCCATCCCCTCTTTCTCCTCTTTCCTCCCCTTCCCTTCTCCCCCTCCTCCTCATCACATTCCCTCCCCCCACCACCCCTCCCTCATTCCCTCTCCACCCTTCTCCTACCTCCTCCTTCCTCGCCTCCCCCACACATACACCTCTCTCCTACCTCCTCCCCCTCCCCCCCCACCTCCCCTCCCCCACACATACACTCAGCTCCTCCCCACCCCACACATACACCCTCTCCTCCCTTTCCTCCCCTCGCCCCCAAATACACCCCCTCCTCCCCTCCCCTTCCTCCCCCTTCCTCCTTCCCCCACATACACCTCCCCCCCTCTCTTGACTTCGATGCCTGTGACGTGGCCGAGGTTCTCGGGTGACGAAGGGAGATAGTGACAGAAGAGGACCGATGTGTATGCAAAGTGTGATGAGCCAAAGAACGAGGACACCATATCTAGTAACCCTGGCTCGCTACGGTGTCCGAAATGAGGGGAAAAGGGGTTGGAAGTGTACTAAATTTATACTCTCTCTAATAAGAAGGAAGGAGAGGGAGGAAGAGAGAGAGAGAGAGAGGGGAAAGAAACGGAGGAATGAAGAATAAGGAGGGAGATGAAGGAGGGAGAGGATGGAGGAAGAGAGAGAGAGAGAGGGGAAAGTAACGGAGGAAGAAGAAGAAGAAGGAGGGAGAGGAAGGAGGAAGGGAGAGAGAGGGGAAAGTAACGGAGGAAGAAGAAGGGAGAGGAAGGAGGAAGAGAGAGAGAGAGGGGAAAGTAACATAGAAAGAAGAAGATGGAAGAGGATGGAGGAAGAGAAAGGTAAAGAGAGATGAGAATCAGTGAAAGGGGTGGATAGAGGAGAGGGATGAAGAGGGGAGGTGGAAGAATAAAGAGGAGAAAGAAGAGAGGGAAGATATGGGGAAACAGTAAAAAGTAAAATATGTAGCGAGGAAGATGGAGAAGAAGAAGAAGAGGGGAGACGAGAGGAGAAAGCTGGAAAGGGAGGGGGAGGGACTGAGAAGAGCGGAATAAGAATGAGAAGTAAGAAAGAGGGAAGAAGAGAGGATGTAGAAAAACGAAAGAAAGGAAAGGGAGAAAGCAATGAGAAAAAGGAAGAGAGGAGAGAGAAAAAAATGAAAAGAAAGGGAGACAGAAAGAGAGGAAATATAAAAGAAATGGGAGAAACAAACAAACAAGAAAAAAAAAGATAAAAGGAACGACAGGAAGAAAGTAAAGAATGGAATGTAGGGGAATGGAGAAAAAATAGGAATAAAAGGAAGAAAAGAGGGAAAAAATAAGAATAGAAAGATAGGAAAAGAAATGTACAAAAAATAAAGAAGGAGAGATAAAAGAAGGGAAGGAGGATAGAGGAAAAAATAATTACAAAAGAAGAAAAGAAAGAAGGAACTGAAAAAAAGGAAATAAAGAGAGAGTGAAAGGAAATCAAAAGAATAGAAAGAAAAAAAGATAAAAATGAAAAGAGAGAAAAAAAAGAAGAAAAAAAAGATAAGAAGGAAAAGAGAGGAAAAAAAAGAAGAAAAAAAGATAGCTAAGTAGAAGATTTAATTTCAAAGAAGCCAATTCTCATTACGAGACTGCGTTGAAAGATAGGAGGAGAAAACAAAGAAAAGTATTAGAATAAAAGATAGATAGAGAGAGAGAGAAGAAGAAAGAGAGAGAGAGAGAGAGAGAGAGAGAGAGAGAGAGAGGAATATATATATATATATATATATATATATATATATATATATATACATAGAGAGAGAGAGAGAGAGAGAAAGAGAGATAGATAGATAGAGAGAGAGATAAATAACATCATGGCACCATAAATAAAATAGCTAACAATCACACAACGAGGCCCGTCATAACGCTAAGACATCTCATCTCTTTTTATTGATCATTCATCTCGGCTAAAGAGACTAGTGAAATCTATGGCAAGATTAGTACAAGGGGGGGGGGGGGTATATGGCAATCGATATCAAACGCACATATATATGGGATATAAATCACTCTAGAACCTCTTACGGTATTGAAATTATGTTGTTTTGCCGATGTGAACCAGAGGGGATGAATGTGGGTCTATGTTGCTATCTGCTGTTGAATGTGGATCTTTCTTTTGCTTTTATTGTTTTGTTCGTCTTATTCTCTTTTTTTTTTCTCTGTCTCTTTCTCTGAATCTTTGTCTCTCTCTCTTTGTCGGTCTCTCTCTCTCTCTTACTCACTCCTTTTTTGCACACAAACAGAAACATATATATATATATATATATATATATATATATATATATATATATATATATATATATATATATATATATATATATACATACACACGCATACACACACACACACACACACACACACAGACACACACACACACACACACACACACAGACACACACACACACAAATACCTATTTACATATCTAAAATCGAGAACTTCAATAACCACCCATAAAAGATTAATAACACTCTGTCAGATAGTTAATGAAAAATGGATTTGATGCCTTGCTTATTGCATTCCAGACGCCGACAGTCGGTTGAGAAGATATTTCCATTTAATTTTCTTGGAAAGACCAAAAAAAAAAAAAAAAAAAAAAAAAAAATGATTATGATATCTCTTATAGAACTATATCTTTTCTTTTGATCCCTTTTTCCTTTTATTATTATTATTATTATTATTATTATTATTGTTATTATCTTTATTATTACTATAATAATAATATATATATATTTTTTGATCTTCCATTTTCTAACTTTATCTTTTCCTCTCTCTTTTATCTCGATCTTCCCTTTGTTTCTGTTTCTTACATTCGTCTCATTCTCTTTCTTCCTCTTCTTCTTTCTTGCGTCCATGTCTCTCTCTTTCATTTTCTCTCTCATCCCCCCCCAACCCCTCTCTCTCTTTCTCTCCTCCGTCTTCCCTTCTTCTTCTTCCTCTTCTCCTGCTCCTCCCTCCTCCCCAAGCCTACCTTCCCCACTGAACCAATTCTTAACCTACCCCCCCCCCCCCCAATAAAAAATATCACTTTTTCCTCTCCCCTACCTCCCCCCTCCCTCTGCGCAACCTTCTCCCTTACCCCCCCCCCCCCACACACACACACACTTCAATTGCTCCTCCTCCCCTAATCCCCTCCACCCATATTCTACCCTCTCCCTTACTTTATCCCGCCCCATCCGCATCTCTCCCCTTCTTCCCCCCACCCCTTCCCCCGTCCCTCTCTCTTCACCCCATCCTCTTCCCTTACCCATCCCTCACTTACTTCTCCCCACCCCCTCCCTCACTTTCCCCCAACTCCTCCCTCACTTCCCCCTATTCCCTCCCCTTCTCTCCCCCACCCCTCCCTTCCTCCCTTCCCCCCCACCCCCTCACCCTCCCTCTTTCTTCAACCCCCCTTTCCCCCCCTCTCTCGCTCCTCCCCTCTCTCCCTTCCCCCATCCCCACTCCCCTTTCTCCCCTTCCTCACCTTCCCCCCCCCCCCTCCCTCACTCCCCCCCACCCCCACCCCCCATCCTCTCCCTCCCTTCTCCCCACCCCTCCCCTTCTCTCCCTCCCTTCCCCCCACCCCTACCCCCTCCCCTTCTCTCCCTCCCCCGCCCACTAAAAAGTCTTATTGGGCGTCTCGATCTCCTTTGATGTCTCGCCGTGGCCTCGCATCGCCAAAGAGGAAAATGCCGCCATGAATAAAGAGTCGTCAAGGGGAATCGTCCATTTCTTCTTCTTACTCTTCACTTCTCGCTTTTTTCCTCCTCTCTTTCCCTTTCTGCTTCCCCTCTTTCTCTCTTTCCACGTCATTTTCTTCTTCTCTTTCTTACTCTTTTACCTTCTTTTCCTTCGCTCTTTTCTCATTATCATTCACTTCCTTTCTTTCCTTCTTTTCCACCTCCTCTTCCTCTCTTTCCTCGTCATTCTTCGTCTTTCTCACTTTCCTCCTCCTCTCCCTCCTCTTCCACTCTTTTGATCATCTTCCTCTCTAGCCTTGTCCTCCCTCTCCTCGTCTCTCCTTTCCCCCTTTTCTCCTTCCCTTTCCCCCTATCTCCTCCCTATATCTTCCCCCTCCTTTTTCCCTGCCAGTCTTTTCATTTCAAATCGTCAACCTCGTAGAAAACCATCTTCCTTTTATATACCTCCGTCTAATCTCCGAGAGAAAAAAAAATTGAAGAAGAAAATGAAGAAGAAGAAGAAAATGAAGATGAAGAAGGAGACGAAGAAGTAGAAGAGGAAGAAGAAGAGGGAGAAGACGAAGAGGAATAATAATAATAAGAAGATAAAGAAGAGGAAGAAGAAGAAGAAGAAGATAAAGAAGAAGACGAAGAAGAGGAAGAAGAAGAAGAAGAAGAAGAAAGAGTAGAAGAAGAAGAAGGAAAAGAAAATTAAGAAGAAGTAGAAGAAGAAGAAAAAGAAGAAGAAAAAAAAAGAGAAGAAGAAAAAGAAAAGGAAGAAGTAGAAGGAGAAAAAGAAGAAGAGGAAGAAGAAGAAGAAAAAAGAAGAAGAAGAATAAAAAGAAGAAGAAGTAGAAGAAGAAGAAGAAGGAGGAGAGAAAAAAGAGGAAGAAGAAAAGAAGAAAAAGAAGAAGAATAAAAAAAAAGAAGATGAAGAAGAACAAGAACAGAAGAAGAAGTAGAAGAAGAAGAAGGAGGAGAAAAAAAAGAAGAAGAAGAAGGAGGGGAAAAAAAAGAA
>BOPN01007866.1:20000-25000 GCA_017312705.2 Penaeus japonicus | reverse complement strand
TGCTTTAGTTAAGGTGTGGAGTTATAAGCTCCAGGTAACAGGATGCAACATTCTATAAGCTGCAATGTCAATTTAGTACAGCGATACCCTCACCCTTTCGATACTGCCCCAGTGATGCTAAATCATCAACAGTTTTGAAAGCTAATTTTCAGAAAGGTCTTATTTTTCTATGCTCAGTTTATTTTATTATTAAAAAAAAAAATAATGTTAATGTGGATTTATATTATAATTTTATTTTATGATTGTTGTACAACTGATTTATCTTTACTGAAATCCAATATTCTTTATACACATATTTAGAGAGATGACCATAGAGAGACAGGGGCGATAGATACATTTATGAAGATAAATAGATATATGAATGCCTGAAGATATGTAGTCAGAGAGATGAATAGATAGAGATAGAGATAGGAAGATACTGTAGACATAGACACATTCATAACACAAATCAAAGGGGGACAGATAGATGAAGGGGAAGGACAAAGTTTAGTTACACCAGATATAATATATATATATATATATATATATATATATATATATATATATATATATATATATATATATATATATATATATATATATATATATATATAGAGAAGAGAGAGAGAGAGAGAGAGAGAGAGAGAGAGAGAGAGAGAGAGAGAGAGAGAGAGAGGGAGAGAGAGAGACAGAGAGAAATCAAGAGACAGAAAGAGAGAGTGATAGAGCAAGAGAGAGTGAGACAGAGAGAGAAAGAGAGAAAGAGAGAGAGAGAAAGAGAGAAAGCAAAAGACAGAAAGAAAGAGAGATAGAGCAAGAGAGAGAGAGACAGAGAGAGAAAGAGAGAGAGAGAAAGAGAGAGAGAGCAAGAGAGAGAGACAGAGGGAGTTTGAGTAAGGATACTCTTGCAAGATTAAAAGCATCCCCGTAGCATTCACCTTCTCGTCAGATGTTCAGTTCCGATCAATAACTCTCTCTCTCATAGCAGGTACAAAGGAGAATGGGAATTACCCTTAATCCTCCTCCCAGGCTACATATATCCCCTGACACCCTTAGACCCTGATTCCTTACCCTCTCCCTTCGAGGACTTCAACATACCAACACTCAAGTATCACCCGAGCTCTTGGTTAAACCATGGCTCCCTCTCTCTCTCTCCATGAAATTCTCTTGTTTCCTTATTTCCCTTGACTTTTCCCTCTTCTCAGGCCCTCACTCTCCCCCTCCCCTCCCCCCCAAGAGGTTCTTATCCCTTCGAAATGCCATAATTCAATTCGCTTATAATGGGATTAAAATCTATTATAAAACTGTCGCCAGATTTTTCCTTGTGGCTAACCGTGGGTCTTCTTCATCTATTGACATAATTCATGTCTAGAGGCAGCTGAATCATTGGATGATTTTTAATACGATGATCATTTCATCGAAGGGAATCAAATACGACCTGATCTTTACCTTTCTCTCATGTCGCTATATAACTTGGGAGTGTATCAATTAATCTTTTGCTTTTATTTCTTTCGTAATCAATCGGATTGTCTAAAGTCCCAGCTGGGATTCAGTGAGCAGGAAGGAAAGTGGATTAGTGTTACTTTTAGCTGAATTTAATTTACACGCGACTCTACGAGCCTTTCTGGCACTTTTTATTTTATTTCTTTGAGTAATGGTATTGTATGTTATTTCAGTTCCATATATACAATAAGCTTATAGTTATGTCTATATGTACGTATGAACGTATGGATGGAAGAATGTGTGTATTTATATATGTAGAATTTAGGTCCTTCTATAGAGGAAGAAAATATCCCTAAGGACAGACAGCGAAACATAAATTCATCCAAAAATGATATCAAAAGGAATCACGTATTCAGAAAGTGTCTCTTAAAGACAGACAGACAGACAAAATCATAAATGATAGTGGATTATCATAGAACAGAACACATCATATCATATTACAGACAGCCCATCTTTCTCTCACTTTCTTTCTCTTTATTCCCCTCACTTTATTCTCTCTCCCTCCCCTTCTATCACCCTCCTTCCCCCTCTCTTTACTCTATTTCTCTCATTTCATTCTTCCTCTTTCTCTCTCTCTCATTCTCTGTCTCCCTCTCTTTCTCTCTCATTTTCTCGCTTTTTCTCTCTCTCCCCTTCTTTCTCTCTCATTTTCTAGCTCTTTCTCTCTCTCCCCATCTCTATCACTCATTATCTCGCTCTTTCTCTCTTGCTCTCTATTCCCCCCCCCCCCTCTCTCTCATTATCTCCTTTCTCTCTATCTCTCTTTCTCTCTCTAAAAAAAACAAACGAAAAAACAGGCATTCCCGATAAGCAAACTCGAGCCGTCTGAGAAAGCGAGCAGGCAGACAAGCACGCAGAAAGACAAGCACTCGGGCATAAAGGAAATCGGATTGACAGTCTAACATGCATGGCTTCAGACGGTTTGGAAATCAGACATCTGTTCTGACAGGGCGGAGCGGAGACACGGCGCGTCTGTTAGGGCTTTGGAGATAAGAAAAAGAATGTGTGGAGATGCTGGGAGGGATACGTGGCGTTTGAGAAGCGATTGATGTATACGATGCTGGATGAGGATGGATTTGGGGAAAAGCTTTGGCGATGGCTGTATAATGGCGGTTTGGGGATTACAATATCCCCCCCCCCCCTTCTCAATTTCTCTCTCTCTCTCTTTCTCTCGTTTTTTTTTTCTTGCATTTTGCTTTTATTTTGTGTCTTTCTCTCTTACATTTTTATATCTCTCTTTCTCTTATCTTTTATTCTCTCTCTAAATCTCAGTTTCCTTCCCCCTTCCTACTCCCCCTCTCTCTCTATTTCTCCACAACCTCTCTACCCCTCTCTCTCTTTCTCCCCTCCCCCCTCCTCCTCTCATTCTTTCCCATCCACCCTCTCTCTCTTTCTCTCTCTCTCCTCTCTCTTTCTCTCTCTATTTGTTATTTACTAAATTAACTGTTTTACTTGTAAAATACCTATATCTCACATTATGTATGAGGCGGAGACGGGTTGAGGAAAGTAAAATTTGCATTTCTATATTCAATGCGTTACTACATTCTACCATCTTTCTCACATAGATAGAACCTCGGTAATCTGATTTGTGACTTGAATTTCTAATTCATTGCTGCCGAGTGCCCACGGGAATTGTCTGTAAAACCTCGCTATCACTGCTCTGCTAAGAGTACATAGGTAACATCCATGATGGTTGTAAGGCACCTGGTTAGACATTCCTTTTAGTGGGTCGTCGTTGCGATATGGATAGGAAGGACTCTCACTCAGAGGACCCGAGTTCAATTCCCTGTCAGGGAGATAATATTTGTATTTATTTATATATTTATATATACATAATACATATACATATATATACATATACAGTATATTCGGAATGTATTAATTTTAATGTTACTATCATATCCTATTAATAATAGTTTTATTCAATCACCTCTAATGTGTGATCGAGCGTACGTGCAAATTAATATTTGTGTTTGATCGTATGTGTATGCGTAAATTAATCCCGCCCATGTTTTGTCGCATGTTTGTGATATCGGGGCATTTTTGTGTGAGAATCTATTAGGTTTTGTAAAATTATATTCCATTTAGTTAATATTAATAAATGATCATATGTGTGTGTGTGTGTGTGTATAGATGTATATAATATCGTATGAGCGGTTGATTTGATATATATTCTTCATGATATGTGCGTTAACATGTATGTTTTTTTGAGTTATATATATATGTCTATATATATGTTTTTTTTAATTTATTTATTTATTATTATTATTGTAAATCCAGGTCTATGATTCTCTACGTCACTGAAGAAATATCAATGTGATCGCATGTGACATCCATATCACAAAACATGCACAGTCAACATTTTCATTGATCTAGTTCATTTTCATTGCAAAGGGTCGCACACAACTTGCGTGAACTATTGCACATTCGCGTTAACACCTGCTGGAGTTAACACCTCGATCAAGTCATGGATACAAATAATGCACTGACATTCTAATAAGAAAGATCCATCTCATAACAACGAAACCATAAACGACACCAATAAAAATGAAAAAAACGACACGATACAATAATCAAAAACGACAAAGCTCATAGCATCAAGGTGCACATTGTCACCGCCACCACAAACAACCACAACAGGGACGCGCAATTATGTTGAATGACCTTACAATGCCACCCGTACACCCTCCTGGGCATCACCTGACAACCCGCAACCGAGCGTCAGTGATGGAATTTAATTAATTGGCAATCTCCACGACGGCAGGGATTCGGGATATCAACTGGAGGACTTCTACACCTGGTCAGAGAAGGATATTTGCATACACATTGGTCTACGTTGTATAGACGGTGAGAGTCAGTCATCGGTGCAAGGTTCATTTTGTTGAGTAAGGTGTGAGGCGTGAGATTAGTTAATGAAACGGAGGAAGATTATGTATGGGATTTTTTTTTTTTTTTACGATTTATTTATTTTTTTTCTAAATAACATTTTGGCAAAATCTACGTATGATTCGTAATCTTTGGAATTCAATGCCCAACTTGTTTCATATATATATATATATATATATATATATATATATATATATATATATATATATATATATATATATATATATATATGTATATATATATATATATATATATATATATATATATATATATATATATATATATATATATATATATATAAACACACACACACACACACACACACACACACACACACACACACACACACACACACACACACATATATATATATATATATATATATATATATATATATATATACATATACATATATATGCATATGGTAGAACGCAGAAATGCATTTTAATATAGAAATATCAATCTTACCTCCCTTACCTTGACTTGAACTCGGGTCCTCAGAGTGAGATTCCTGGCTCTTACCAATTACACTACACGACCCACTAAAAAAATTGTCTAACCAGATGCCTTACATCCATCATGGAAGTTACCAATATGCTCTTAGCAGAGCAGTGATAGCGAGGTTTTACAGA
>BOPN01007865.1:30000-32500 GCA_017312705.2 Penaeus japonicus | reverse complement strand
CACGAAAAGGAAAATTAAATGATACAGGGTAAGTAGCAGCATATTGCATTACGATGTCAAGATGAAGCATGTCACACGTGACCTTGGCTGTAGTAGTTCTGAAACGAGAAGAATAAGTATACTGCATATATAGAATGGATAAATCACAAAATAAAATTAAATCTCTGCTCAGGCGCGAATTCTAAGAAATTTGGGGATGTATAAAAATTAGACTTACCGTTAACATTTGAAAGGTACAGATATCAGTAGATACTATGTGATCATGATATGGTTGTTACTTTGCTCTAAGCGAGTTTTCCAAGCGAGATGTGGCTGCTTAGCCAAAAAAAAAAAAAAAAAAAAGAGAGAGAAAAAAAAAAAGCGTAACTATGTTGGCATTATTTCTTCTTGAGACCGTGCAATAGTACCTATTATAGGGAGCAATACTCACGGCTCTGTTAGACGAATAAAACGGAGTTGTGCCTGGCGAAAAGAAACCATGCAGGACTTCGTACGGGACCGTTTAATAGGTCGATGCAACAGATGTCTTCTCGTAATATCGTCGTGGCTCAGTTAGCCAAAAATCGGGGCTAGCCCGGACGAATTATAGAATAGATGACCGGCATGGTTGTCGTTGTGATGGAGAAAGAAAGACATGCCCAGGTCTCATCCTCGTGGAGGAGGGCTGCGGTAGGCTGAGACTGGGAAAATGTGGTGAGGACCCGAATCAAATGGCTAATTTTCTTTAACATAGGAAATGCTGATAAACCAAAATTAGTAAAGATAATAAATGAAGGTGTTTGAAAATTAAAACGAAATACAAAAGCCTTATCAATATCGAGAGTTTTCAGTCGTCAACATAGCAATCAATCAAGTAGGTGACTGGGAGAGGAGGGATTAGTAGAAAGATGGTTGAAGTGAGAAATATAGGGCAAGTAACTATCCACTGTATGTTCAACAAAACAAGGGCAATAATAGAATTATTGTGTATGGCGCACGTCGTCCTACTGAATTACTGAATATTTATTTCATACCATGATACCAAAGTCGCTGTATCAAGTGTGTCTGTGAACAGAAATGAGAGATAAGTTAATGCAAGTGTTAAAGGTAGATGGTGTGTCTACAGTGAGCAAAGAACTGTGTTTATTTAATTGTATACAATAATATATGGCTATCTAAAAAATGATTGAATTGATAAAGGAATGATATCTTTATTTACGTTACATATGCTAACAATAAAAGTCATGATAAAAGGATAAAAAAAAAAATGGACAGACGAATTAAATCGGAAAAAAAGATATGAAGATGAAAAATATGTAACAAACGAAAATGTAACACTACCAAAAATATATATACTCATACATATTCGGAAATTGTTCACTTAACAAATTTGTCTTGATAGACAGGTCCGATCATCGGAGTTATGTAACATTTTCCTTAAGAGAGGTCATGAATGACCATAGTTGACCTGTTCAAGAACGAAGTGGTATAGTAAGTGACTTTTTAAAATTATTCCAGATATACTGTATACATATAAATAGATTATTCAGACACACGCTTCAAGAGTTAGAACTAGATACGTAGTATTTTAAAAAACGTGATTCCATTACTGTAATCAAAATAGTGATAATACTTTCATAATAATTAGCTAGTACGATCAGATCAATCTCGTAAATTCTGAAAGAGTCGCACTAAACATATGTGAATAATCATATGAATAATAATAAAATTATGAAGCTGATCCGAATCAGTAATATTTCGTGCACTAATTGACTCGTCAGACGGTTGGCTCGCAGCATGTACGAAGCATCTGACAACCCAGCATTCTGGCTCTGTATCGGTACTCAGTTTTGCGTCTGAATTGTGTTTGGCAGGCGAGGTTATAGCTTAAGCATAACTCATAAATGTGATATATAAAGTAAAAATAATAAGTTTGAATTTGTCAATTTAATGAGACAATTTAAAATATACCAAATACGAACTAATTGAGAATATTA
Source organism: Penaeus japonicus (assembly GCA_017312705.2). Taxonomy (NCBI): domain Eukaryota; kingdom Metazoa; phylum Arthropoda; class Malacostraca; order Decapoda; family Penaeidae; genus Penaeus; species Penaeus japonicus. The sequence continues at coordinate 30,524 of BOPN01007865.1, read as the reverse complement.
GATTATAACAAATTAATATGAATAAAAAAAGGAGATAATTCATTTTCCTATAAAAATCAAGCATTTTAGAATGACTGCCCTGAAAAATAATCATGAGAAATATCTTGAACAATAATGTCTATGTAAATAAATAAACTTCTAAAATGTGATAAGATGCTCCAGAATTTTTTTCAATGATTACACATAATGCGGAAAAATATAATACATTCCCTTGCATATACATTGAGAAAAAAATCTAAGGGAGAAATGGTGGTTCTTTAGAGTGAAAAAATAGATGGAGAAACACTCCCACTGACTTACTTTGATTTCACTGTTTGATTCATTGGATTTCACTGCTGCGATCATGTGAAAGTGAAAAAGTGTATCGATGGTGCGGCTCATAATAAGAAAGGGGCGAGCGGTCCACGATTTTAAAGAAAATAGGCGATCCCTCATTGGCACCAGTTTGTGACAGTGGCGTTTTTTATTCCATCGTTGCCACCAGATTCTAATAGGTGTCTTAGTATTTTGGTATAACTCACACA
>BOPN01007865.1:5000-7500 GCA_017312705.2 Penaeus japonicus | reverse complement strand
CTGCTAGGCTCTCTCTGCTTGGCGTTCCCTGCTAGGCTCTCTCTGCTTGGCGTTCCCTGCTAGGCTCTCTCTGCTTGGCGTTCCCTGCTAGGCTCTCTCTGCTTGGCGTTCCCTGCTAGGCTCTCTCTGCTTGGCGTTCCCTGCTAGGCTCTCTCTGCTTGGCGTTCCCTGCTAGGCTCTCTCTGCTTGGCGTTCCCTGCTAGGCTCTCTCTGCTTGGCGTTCCCTGCTAGGCTCTCTCTGCTTGGCGTTCCCTGCTAGGCTCTCTCTGCTTGGCGTTCCCTGCTAGGCTCTCTCTGCTTGGCGTTCCCTGCTAGGCTCTCTCTGCTTGGCGTTCCCTGCTAGGCTCTCTCTGCTTGGCGTTCCCTGCTAGGCTCTCTCTGCTTGGCGTTCCCTGCTAGGCTCTCTCTGCTTGGCGTTCCCTGCTAGGCTCTCTCTGCTTGGCGTTCCCTGCTAGGCTCTCTCTGCTTGGCGTTCCCTGCTAGGCTCTCTCTGCTTGGCGTTCCCTGCTAGGCTCTCTCTGCTTGGCGTTCCCTGCTAGGCTCTCTCTGCTTGGCGTTCCCTGCTAGGCTCTCTCTGCTTGGCGTTCCCTGCTAGGCTCTCTCTGCTTGGCGTTCCCTGCTAGGCTCTCTCTGCTTGGCGTTCCCTGCTAGGCTCTCTCTGCTTGGCGTTCCCTGCTAGGCTCTCTCTGCTTGGCGTTCCCTGCTAGGCTCTCTCTGCTTGGCGTTCCCTGCTAGGCTCTCTCTGCTTGGCGTTCCCTGCTAGGCTCTCTCTGCTTGGCGTTCCCTGCTAGGCTCTCTCTGCTTGGCGTTCCCTGCTAGGCTCTCTCTGCTTGGCGTTCCCTGCTAGGCTCTCTCTGCTTGGCGTTCCCTGCTAGGCTCTCTCTGCTTGGCGTTCCCTGCTAGGCTCTCTCTGCTTGGCGTTCCCTGCTAGGCTCTCTCTGCTTGGCGTTCCCTGCTAGGCTCTCTCTGCTTGGCGTTCCCTGCTAGGCTCTCTCTGCTTGGCGTTCCCTGCTAGGCTCTCTCTGCTTGGCGTTCCCTGCTAGGCTCTCTCTGCTTGGCGTTCCCTGCTAGGCTCTCTCTGCTTGGCGTTCCCTGCTAGGCTCTCTCTGCTTGGCGTTCCCTGCTAGGCTCTCTCTGCTTGGCGTTCCCTGCTAGGCTCTCTCTGCTTGGCGTTCCCTGCTAGGCTCTCTCTGCTTGGCGTTCCCTGCTAGGCTCTCTCTGCTTGGCGTTCCCTGCTAGGCTCTCTCTGCTTGGCGTTCCCTGCTAGGCTCTCTCTGCTTGGCGTTCCCTGCTAGGCTCTCTCTGCTTGGCGTTCCCTGCTAGGCTCTCTCTGCTTGGCGTTCCCTGCTAGGCTCTCTCTGCTTGGCGTTCCCTGCTAGGCTCTCTCTGCTTGGCGTTCCCTGCTAGGCTCTCTCTGCTTGGCGTTCCCTGCTAGGCTCTCTCTGCTTGGCGTTCCCTGCTAGGCTCTCTCTGCTTGGCGTTCCCTGCTAGGCTCTCTCTGCTTGGCGTTCCCTGCTAGGCTCTCTCTGCTTGGCGTTCCCTGCTAGGCTCTCTCTGCTTGGCGTTCCCTGCTAGGCTCTCTCTGCTTGGCGTTCCCTGCTAGGCTCTCTCTGCTTGGCGTTCCCTGCTAGGCTCTCTCTGCTTGGCGTTCCCTGCTAGGCTCTCTCTGCTTGGCGTTCCCTGCTAGGCTCTCTCTGCTTGGCGTTCCCTGCTAGGCTCTCTCTGCTTGGCGTTCCCTGCTAGGCTCTCTCTGCTTGGCGTTCCCTGCTAGGCTCTCTCTGCTTGGCGTTCCCTGCTAGGCTCTCTCTGCTTGGCGTTCCCTGCTAGGCTCTCTCTGCTTGGCGTTCCCTGCTAGGCTCTCTCTGCTTGGCGTTCCCTGCTAGGCTCTCTCTGCTTGGCGTTCCCTGCTAGGCTCTCTCTGCTTGGCGTTCCCTGCTAGGCTCTCTCTGCTTGGCGTTCCCTGCTAGGCTCTCTCTGCTTGGCGTTCCCTGCTAGGCTCTCTCTGCTTGGCGTTCCCTGCTAGGCTCTCTCTGCTTGGCGTTCCCTGCTAGGCTCTCTCTGCTTGGCGTTCCCTGCTAGGCTCTCTCTGCTTGGCGTTCCCTGCTAGGCTCTCTCTGCTTGGCGTTCCCTGCTAGGCTCTCTCTGCTTGGCGTTCCCTGCTAGGCTCTCTCTGCTTGGCGTTCCCTGCTAGGCTCTCTCTGCTTGACGTTCCCTGCTTGGCGCTCTCTGCTAAGCGTTCCCTGCTGGCGCTTTCTGTTTAGCGTTCCCTTCTCATTGGTCTTTCTGGCCATCCCCATTTCTTCTTGTTTTCTCTCTCCCTTTCCCCTCAAACCCTCTCAACTCCATCGACTACACCATTTACTTTAAGAATTTCCTGCCTTTCCTCAATGTTATTGGTGTCTCTCCCCCCCCCCCTATTGTTAATATATTTTCCTACTTTGTTCCATTCTATTTTTTTTCACTTTCCGCCTCCTCTTTCTCCTTTCATTTCATCTTCCTT
>BOPN01007864.1:42500-47500 GCA_017312705.2 Penaeus japonicus | reverse complement strand
GCGAGAACTAGAGCGAGAGAGAGCGAGAGCGAGAGCTAGAACAAGAGCGAGAGCAAGAGAGAGAGAGAGAGACAGACAGAGAGAGCGAGAGCAAGAGAGAATGGGGGCTTGGGGGTAAGGGTTCAAAGGTGTCCCTTTCACCTTCTACAAGACAGATCACCTTTTTCCGACAAGTTAGGAATAAGCGAGTGTCGCGTGTAGATTAGTGGTACTTTCGGTAGATGGATGTAGTTAGGAACAGACGAATGGTGTTGTTACTGTCAACATATGTATGTCATTGGTAAAGGTCTAGGTAATACAGAGCTTAGATAACAGGGTTGGTGAGGTAATAAACAGCTAGACTTCAGACACTGGATGGGAAAATATGGGGTAATGATAGCTTTATATGTTAATAGTCAACATTTAGAGACTAGGTGTAGGGGTTTAGCAGTTATAAGCCGGCGTTTTAGAAGCAGTGGAGTTAGAGACAGTTAACTGGATAACAAGTCTAGCGATACGTAATTCTATGCTGTATGTAGTAGGGGTGTTGAGCCCTGCGTCATGAGTGACAGTGGAAATGATTGCTCACTTCTGTTGTGACGAATCCTATATCTATTTAATTCTTCCTTTGGGCAGCAATACGTTGAAAGTTCTTGCCTTCATAAATTGAAAGCTCTAGGCATCATAAGTCTGAAAAAAAACTTTTTTTCTACGATTCCCATGGCTCATTTTTGGTTTTTAATTTTTTGCAATTTTGGCGAGCTGTACAATAATATGATTTTTAGGATTTTTGATATGTGTAAAGCACGTGGAATGTAGTGTGTGTGTTTGTATTTGAATATTTGAACAGAGATAGAGTGAGCGAAAGAGAGAGGGAGAAAGAGAGTGTAAGCCACTCGATGTCGCTAGTTGTAATCCTCTGGCTGCCAGCGGTTGTGATCCACTACCTTCGCCCGTTGTAACCGGTGGATAAGACTGACATTATATGCAATATATGTGCCTTACAGAGAGAGAGAGAGAGAGAGAGAGAGAGAGAGAGAGAGAGAGAGAGAGAGAGAGAGAGAGAGAGAGAGAGAGAGAGAGAGAGAGAGAGAGAGACAGAGAGAATGTATAGATATGACTACGTTAAAGAGAACGAGGGAGAAAGGTGATTGAACAGATATGTAAAACCAGGAAAAGGGAGAGAAAGCCAGATCAAAAGAACCCTCTTACATACTCTGAGGCATTCAGTAGCAAAGACATATGTGGACTAGCAAGTGAGTGTCATTATGAATGCGTGTGCGCGTCTGCTTACATTTCAAGGGCACGAAACATACACAGTAAACACACATCCATGCTTCAATATACCTTTTAGTCTGTCTCTCTTTCTTTGAAAAACCTATTTCCTTCAGAGGTATAATTAGCTCACTTATTATGAGTGCGTCGGGACCCTGAGCCAACTTTTGCTTCTTTCTTTCTCCTTTGCTGTCATTATATGTGTGTGTGTGTGTGTGTGTGTACATGTGTGTGTGTTTGTGTGTGTGTGTGTGTGTGTGTGTATATATATAGATAGATAGATATTATATATATCATTTATCATTTTTGGTGTTTTTGCTTTTCGATCGTATTTAATCTTCATCTTTCGCATCCTTGGCTATTTTCCCCTTAGTCTCCTGATTTTTTTTTTTTTTTTTTTTTTTTTTTTTTTTTTCTTTTTTTTTTTTTTTTTCCTTTTTTTTTTTTNCTCTCTCTCTCTCTCTCTCTCTCTCTCTCTCTCTCTCTCTCTCTCTCTCTCTCTCTCTCTCTCTCATTCTCTCTCTCTCTCTCTCTCTCTCTCTTTCTCTCCCGCTTTCTCTCTCTTTTACACATACACTACTAAGAACATGCAATTCACAAAGATGTAAATCAAGGAAACACCTGTTAAAAAAGATAGATGAATAATAAAAAATACACAAATAAATCAAGGAAAAACACGTAAAAGAAAAAGATAAATAAATATATAAAAAATCACAAATAAATCAAGGAAATACGTGGCAAAAAAAAGATAAATGAATAAATAAACAAAAATCCACAAATGAATCATGGAAAAAAACATGTCAAAAATAATAAACAAATAAATAAAACTCCACAAATAAATCAAGGAAAGACGTGCTAAAAAAAAATAAACAAATAAACCAAGAAAAAACATGTAAAAAAAAAATAATAATAAATAAATAAATAAATAAAAATCCACAAATAAATCAAGGAAAGACGTGTTAAAAACAAAACAATAATAAATAAATAAATAAACAAAAATCCACCATTAACGAGAACCCGTTCGAAGCAGCAGCATCCTCACGGGACTAAGCGAGCGAGCGAACGTCAAGGCGAGAGATGAAACGCGAAGGCGATGGAGAGGAGATGCCGCCGCGGTGAGACAAAAGAGATTTCGGAGGAGAGACGTCGGAGATCGTGCCGTGTACCCCCCCACCCCCTCTCCACCCGCCCCTGTCGCTTCACGCTCTTTCTTTTCCTCCCCCCCTCCCTCCCTTTCTCCCTCATTCTCTCTCTCTGTCTCTCTCTCTGTTTGTCTGTCTCTCTCTCTTTCTCTGCCTCTCTCTCTCTGTCTCTCTTTCTCTCTCTACTTTCCTCCTTTCGCTCCTTTTCCATCGCACCATTCATCTCACTCCCTCAAACCTTTCTCCATCGCATAAACGAAATTGTGTCTAATAAAAGACCAGCTGTGGAAGCAATGTATTCATTAACCTCCTGCTAATGAAGGCTCCTACTCATCAGTCGCTCCAAGATCCTGGAATCACAGCCCTTGTACAATTTGCATACTAAATACAATACATGTAAGTGTGGCGTGTCTTTCTATTTTTATTCCTTTTCTTTTCTCTCTTTCAAAAACTTGTGCAATGGTTTTCTTTCTGTCTATTGTATTTGAGACTAATCATTTGTTACATACTACTAAGTATGGCAACCGCACACCCGATATTTTCTTTTTTTTTTTTTTCTTTCAGATTCTCAGTCCACACATAATCAATGTAAATCCATTAGTAGAAAAGAGCGTGACCAGTAAATTAAGGATGGTATTCTGTTTGAATAGAAATTAAATTGCAATTGCGTGCAATCTTGGCATTAGCAATCTTCTTCGGAAGTGAATCTTCATAATTAAAGTATGCATCTATTAACCACTATACGCTTCGCAGTTTTGTTTTTTTTTGTTTTTTTTTATGTACGCACCTGAGATATCGGCGAAAAGTGCCGTACTTTACATACTGGCTATTAGTTCATTGCATACCCTGATTCCACTAACACATTCATCCAGGATCTAATACCTGTTCTTCAGACACTAACTACCTGTTCATTATTCACCCCGTTCTCCTTAGTACACATCCCATTCATCACTCCCCATGGCGATCAGTGATACCTGTTCTTTGGCTTTTTCCACACACACCCATCATGTCCTCCCGAGCTCGAGCCACAAAGCAGCTCCTCTCTCCCTTGCTCGCTCGTCGTCCGGCTTTCTCCATGTGGGAAGTGGGGCGAGGGTCAAGGGAAGCGAGGTTGCGGAAGGAAGAGAACGGTCGCTCGATAGACTGTTTGACCTTGAGCTAGGTAGTGAAACGCTAAGACTATATATATATATATATATATATATATATATATATATATATATATATATATATATATATAAACACGTGTGTGTGTGTGTGCGCGAGTGTGTGTGCGTGTGCGTGTGTGTGTGTGTGTGTGTGTGTGTGTGTGTGTGTGTGTGTGTGTGTGTGTGTGTGTGTGTGTGTGTGTGCGTGCATGAAAGAGAGAGTGAGAGAGAAAGAGAGAGACAAATAGAAGGAAAGAGATATAGAGACAGACAGAGGGAAAGAAAGAGACGGAGAGAGAGAGAGACAACGAATCCAAGATGGCGAATCACCATGTGGACACTGCACGATTCATCCACATGCGCCACTTAATCAACCCTTTGTCCTCCACGTGGACCCTGGGAGGAAATAACAACGGTCAAAATAACAATCCGCCAGCCACCCCCTAGAGAAGACATCTACCTACCTACCAGTCTTTCCCATTGCTCTCTCGGCACCATCGCCACCATACAAATTCTTCTATGGGTCTCAGTAATCCCTCCATTATTTGTAAATGTGCTTGAAAACTAAGCACACTGACAGGGAAAGAGACAGACAGACAGACAAATAAAGGCAAATGAGAATAGAGAAAGATTGAGAGAGACGAGTAAGATGCTAAAGTAAACGAAATAAATAATGGAACCAAAACCACACACAAGCAATGAATAATTAAAAACAAAACAATCAAACAAGAAGAAACACCAGTAACAATATATATATATATATATATATATATATATATATATATATATATATATATATATATATATATATATATATATATACATGAACATAAAAATGAGAAGGGAAAAGCAAGATCAGAAAAAAAGTAAAAGAAAAAAGTAAAAGTGATAAGGAGAGGGCTCAATAAAGTCAATGATGAAACGAAAAGAGAAAAAAAGGTGAGCATTGACAAAAGGAAAAAATGGCGAGAGAGGTTTATAAGAAACAGGATAAACAAGCAGATTATCCCCTGCGTGCGCCATCGTCTCTTCTTCGGCCCGTTTCTTAGCTGTCAACAAATACACACACACACACACACACACACACACACACACACACACACACACACACACACACACACACACACACACACACACACACACACACCCTACCCCCACCCCTCCAACACCTCATACCGCTCGGGCAACACGAAAGATTTTAGCTAAGTGCATGATGATTTATGATTGCGTGGAGGAAAGGGGCGGCGTTATCCATCTATGCTATATTTATATGTTGTTTCCATCGCTGAACGAGAGGAGCGATGTGAGGATAAACACGAGAGAGGAAAAACAAACAAATAAACAAGCAAAAAGATATGAAACTGGTTTATCTTTAATCTTTGAATTTATCTGGTCCAGTTATCTGTTCAAATAGGGATTGACAAACACACACATATACATAAACACACGTAAATAC
>BOPN01007864.1:20000-22500 GCA_017312705.2 Penaeus japonicus | reverse complement strand
CGTGACATTGTACAAGACGTAACCGTTATCAATAAAGTAAATGTCGGTAGCGACCATAGACTGGTCAGGAGTAGAGTTAAGTTACAGCTAAGAAGACGAAACAAGCTCATACAGAAGCCTCTCGTTAATCTAACCAACATTAAGAATAGGGCGACGGAATTCAGTATCAACATCCGAAACAAATACTCAGCTCTCGAAGATCTTGACATAGACCAAATGAACGACCAATTCAGTGAGATATTAACGGAAGCTGCACTTGAAATAGGGGGTAAAGACGAAAAAGAAAGGTTCAGTAAGCTTTCGGTAGAGACAAAAGAGCTTATGAAACAGCGTAGGGACATGAAAATAACATCAATCAGAGACAAGATAGAATCAACAGAGCTGACTAAGACGATAAACAAGAAGATGAAAGAGGATGTACGCAAATTTAACATACGAAAAATAAACGAAGCTCTCCTTGCCGGCACCAGCCTTAAGGCAACAAAGAGGAGGCTTGGAATAGGGAAAAACCAAATGTATGCAGTAAAGAAACCCAACGGAGAGGCGACATACAATAAAAATGAAATTACCAAAGTAATAGACTTCTATCGCAACCTATACCACTCAAACGCCCAACCACATACGGAGACAAACACAACAATTGGAGATGTTCCAAACATCACGGTAGATGAAGTAAATAGGGCACTAAAAAGCATGAAAAGAGGAAAAACACCAGGAGAAGACGGCATTAGTGTAGATCTTATTCAAGATGCAGGAGAGATTGCAGCAGTAAAACTGGCCAATCTTTTTAACAGATGTCTAGACGTCGGTAAAATTCCGAAGGCCTGGAAAAACGCAATAATAATTCTAATACACAAAAAGGGAGACACAAAAGACTTAAAGAATTACCGACCTATAAGCCTCCTCTCAGTAATCTATAAACTGTTCACAAAAATCATCACAGCCCGTACCACCGATACATTAGATTCAAAACAACCCAGGGAACTATCAGGCTTCCTCAACAGATTCTCAATTACAGACCATGTCCACACACTAACCCAAGTGAGAGAGAAAAACAAACAAATAGAGGAAGCCTCTGTGTATGGCGTCAGTAGCTTACGAAAAGGCATTCGACTCAGTACAGATCGCAGCAGTACCAGATGCAATTATTAAACAAGGAGTAGAGGAAATATATTACAGATTATTAGAGGATATATATAGAGATGGTACAGCGACCATCAAAAACACGCAGAAACCAATAAAATACCAATAAAAGGGTGTTAGGCAGGGCGACACCATCTCACCGAAGCTGTTTGACCTGCTTGGAGGAAGTATTCAAGAAGTTAGATTAGAAGAAGAGGGGGATTAAAATAGGGAATGAGCACTTAAGCAATCTAAGATTTGCAGATGACATTGTTCTTTTCGGTGAGTCAGCACATGAACTACAACAATTAATAAGCGATTTAAATAAGGAAAGTCTGAAGATTGGCCTTAAAATGAACATGAAAAAGACTAAAGTCATGTTCAACAGTCGAACCCCAGTTAAGCAAATACAAATACAGGGCGAGGTACTAGAAGCAGTGAACGAGTATGTATACCTAGGGCAACTCATTCAGTCGAGTACATCCTGCGAATCCGAGATAAAACGGCGAATCAGGCTAGGTTGGAGTGCCTTCGGTAAACATAGTAATATATTACGAAGTCGTCTGCCACTATGCAAAGAAGAAAGATTTTTGACCAATGCGTCACCCCGTGGCATATGGATCGAACTATTCTGGACTACGACCAAGGCACTCGAGAGGAAATTAGTAAGCGCCCAAAGAGGAATGGAAAGGCTTATGCTAGGAGTTAGCTTAAGAGACAAGAAAAGAGCCACATGGATCAGGCAGCAAACAAAAGTAGAGGATATAATCAAGACCATCAGAAGAAAGTGGCGGTGGACTGGACTGTATGTCGGAGACAGGACAACAGGTGGACAAAAACAACAGAATAGGTAATACGCGACACAAAGAGACCCAGGGCAAGACCAATGACTAGATGGCGGGATGAAATAGCAAAATTCGCAGGAGTAAACTGGAATCAGAGGACACAAGACCGGAATGACTGGAAAAGATTGAGAGAGGCCTACGTCCTGCAGTGGATTGATACAGGCTGATGATGATGATGATGATGATGATACATATATATGTATATATATATATATATATATATATATATATATATATATATATATACATATATATGTATATATATATACATACATATATGTTTATACAAACATATATATATATATATATATATATATATATATATATATATATATATATATATATATATATATATATATATATATACACACATACACACACACACACACACACATATATATATATATATATATATATATATATATATATATATATATATATATATATATATATTATATATAAATATATATATATATATATATATATATATATATATATATATATATATATATATATATATATATATATATATA
>BOPN01007863.1:41395-43895 GCA_017312705.2 Penaeus japonicus | reverse complement strand
ACCTTGCTTATGTGTCTTATCTATCCTCATTAATGTATCGTTGCTTTTGTATCTGAATTACCTGACCTGTGTTCTTATTTATATTTTGATTACCCTACCTATACCTTACTTATCTCGCTTGTGTATCCTGATTATCTTGCTATTATGTCTTATCGTGTGTATATTACTTACTTATATCTTGATTCCCTTTCCCATGAATCATACTTGTCTTGTTTACTTATCGGTGCTTATGTATCATAATTAGCTTACTTGTGTATCTCATTCATCGTGTTTGCGTGTTCTTGCTTAAGTGATTTATTGATATCTTGACTATCTTGTTTACGTATCATACTTATCTTGCTTACGTATCGTGCACCTCATTTGTTGTCCTTGCGTAATATTGCTTATGCATCTTCATCACCTTTCTTATGTATCTTAATCGCCTTCTCCATGTATCTCAATTTCTTTGCTTATGTGTCTTGATCACCTTGCTTGTGTATCTTAATCTCCTTGTCTATGTATCTTAATTACTTTGTATAAATGTTTTGATCACCTTGCTTGTGTATCTTAATTGCCTTGTCTATGTATCTTAATTACTTTGTGTAAACGTCTTGATCACCTTACTTGTGTATCTTAATTGCCTTATCTATGTATCTTAATTGCCTTATCTATGTATCTTAATCACCTCGCACATGTATCTCGACCACTTTGTTTCCGAATCAAATTTTACCTGACTTGCCCAATCTTCCTTGCTTAATCACCTTGAAACCAAATTTGTACCCAATAGATGGCGTAAGTTCCGGCTCAGCAATGCGGACTAACATTGCAGGCTATAATTCAGTTAGGTCCGTAGGGTTTGATTCAGGGCGGGAATTAAGCTAATTACAGAGGGGGCGGCCGCTCTTGTTTGCCCTGTTGTCTTAACTTGTTAGCTTGATAATCATTTTGGATGATTATATGATGCTTGAGTTTACTGTGTTATAATGGGAGGAGGTTTCTTGTGTTGGGCTAAGGGGGATTTGCGTTAAAAAGGCAGAGGGAGGAAAGGTGTTCATTGTAACCTTAGAGTGTGTTTATGTTTGTATTATATATACACACATATATACATACATACATACATACATATATACACACACACACACACACACACACACACACACACACACACACACACACACACATATATATATATATATATATATATATATATATATATATATATATATATATATATATATATTTATATATATATATATATATATATATATATATATATATATATATATATATATATATATATGTGTGTGTGTGTGTGTGTGTTTGTGTGTGTGTGTGTGTGTGTAATAATAATATTAATACATGTATATATATATATATATATATATATATATATATATATATATATATATATATATATATATATATATTTAATACACAAATACTCAAGCAAATGCATACATATTCATATTTTTTTGCAACAAGAGGTCTGTGTTAAGGCTTTACATCCAATGTAGAATAATTAACTAATTTCACACATGACATAGAATCCAATGATAATTTGTTACAGGTCAATGAAAATGTTTGTTTATATTAACAACTTTTCCTCAACTAAGTCCCGCAGTCACAGAGGAGACCCGAGTCGGAGTCAGTATGGCAGCGGTCGCCCACCTGACGTTAAAAGTGCCATAAATCATATTTGATCTCAAGTAAGAAATTAGATTTGTAAGATGTTTAAGATTCTTTAAATTGAATCTCGACAGTTTTGACAGTAACGGCGTTTGTAAGCTTTTCCCTAGTTGCGTTGGATTTATTTTTTCTTTCTTTCTTTCTTTCTTTCTTTTTCCATCTTCTTCCCTTTTCTGTTCCTTTCATTTCTTTCTTTTATGATCTGATTTTCTTTCAGTTTATTTCTTTCTTTTTGTCGTTGTGTTTGTTTTTCTTCTTTTAGCTTCTTTTTTTTCTTTTCTTTTAAATTTCTTTTTCTTCTTTTATCATTTATCTCATTATCTTCCTTTTTTGACTTCTTTATCTTCTCATGTCTCTCTTCCTTTATTCTCCTTTCATTACTATTTTCCTAGACTTCTTTATGTTCGTATTTTCCTCTTTTTTTACTTCTGGTTCTCTCTCTATTTTCATTTACTTTTTATTCTTTATTCTACTCTATTTCATTTTCATTCTTGATTTCGTTTTTTATTTTTTTATTTTTCCTTTCTTATTTTCTTTTTCAAATATTTTCTTCTTTCCTTTTTATCTTCTTTCTAATACCCTGTTTCCCCCTTTTCTTTCCCTTCTCTCTCACAATATTATTTCATTTTTTTCGTTTTTTTTTTCCTTTCTTTCACCTTTTCTTACAACAATTACAACGCTTATACCTTTCGATAAGTGATGATTATGATAATTGTAATGACGTTGATAGTTATAATAATGATGATAATGATCTTGATAACAACGGTAATGGTAATGATAGGAATGTAATAGTAATAATGATGATGTTTATAGTAATAATTTTAATTAGAATAAG
>BOPN01007862.1:40000-42500 GCA_017312705.2 Penaeus japonicus | reverse complement strand
ATTTTTTTGCTCTCTTGGCGAAATTCATGATCCCGCGATCGCAGAATTCTAATTCTTATGTGCTTATAGATTATCGTCCCTCAGCTTACTAGCTGGCAGCAGCTGCGAAAATGTTGACAGAGCAGAATGTTTGGTAACGTGTTACATTTTACTGTTTGTATTTGTGTTTGTATATATTTTTGTATATACATATGTACTGTATATATAGACAATTATATATATATATATAAATATATATATATATATATATATATGTATATATATATATATATATATATATATATATATATATATATATATATATATATATATATATATATATATATATATATATATATATATATATAAACACACACACACACACACACACACACACACACACACACACACACACACACACACACACACACACACACACACATATACATATATATATATATATATATATATATACAGTATATATATATATATATGACTTGCAAAACACTCTTCCGCGTTGATAAATGGCAGATAAACCCACTATACACAAAACACATAATAAATCTGTTTTGTATAGTGGGTTTATCTGCCATATATATATATATATATATATATATATATATATATATATATATATATATATACATATGTATATATATATATATATATATATATACATATACATATATATATATATATACATACATATATATATATATATATATATATATATATATATATATATATATATAAATATATACATACATACTTACATACACACATACATAATACTGATAATGATAAAGATAGTAATGATATTGATTCTAAATATGGTTATAATACTAGTTCTATTAATGAGGATTAGTTCTATTAATGAGGATAATATTGATGATAAAGAAAATAACAATAAGGATAAGAACGATAATAGTGATAACAATAACTATGATGATAAAATTAATGGTAATGCTAACAATAATTATGATGATGATGGTGATGATGATAATGATTGCTATAGTGAGGATGATGATGATGATAACAACAATAATAGTAATAAGTGTAGTACTAATGTTGATAATAGTAGTAGCAATATTAATGATGATAATGATAATGATAACATTATTGATAGTAGTGATAATAATGATAATGTTAGAAACGATAACAATAATGATGATAATAATGATAATGATTATAGTAATATCAACGGTGACAGATAATCACAGATAAGTTAATGACAATAATGATAATGGTAATAGAAACAATAACAATAAATCTGATGATGATAACAATGATAATGATAATAATAAAGATGATAATAATGATGATAATAACCATCATAGTAATGATAATAATAGTGACGACAATGATAACAATAATTATAATAATAATGATAATGATTATGAAATTAAAGATTATAAAAGTGATAATAATGATAATGGTGATAAGATTAAGATTATATTGATGATGATTATAATTATGCTAGTGGTAATAATGATCATGATAACGAAGATGATGATCATAATAACAATAATGACAATGATAATGATAACGATAATTATTGTTATGATAATGATGACGAAGATAGAAATAATAATAGTTTTAACATTGATGATGATAATAACAATAATATTTGTTATCCTTATCATCCTAATCATCATTGATATCATCAATATCATAATTATCAATATCAATATCATAATTATCTCTTTCACGATCGCTATCGTTATTAACATTGCTGTTATTGTCAGCATCAATTTCATTATCAACAATACCATCATGATAAACATCATTATCATCATCATTATAAATACCTTCACCATCCAAGTCTTCACTTTTTTTTACTGTCATCATTACCCTTATCCTTCAAATATAGCTACAGTGTATAACCGAAGAGGGATTATCTTGTCGAAAGAATTGGACGCAGATAGGATATAAAAGTTCAAGAAAAGATAGGACGAGGAAGCGTTTAATCAAGGATAATGAAGTGTTTAGGAAAGAAGGAGGCTGTTATCGAGGGCGAATGAGCGAGATAAGGCCGAGGTTGGAACTTTATAGGAAAGGGAGGTCGGGGAGAAGAACGAGGAGGAGAAGGGAATGAGAAACTTCAGGAGGAGAGGGAGTTCGTCGTAGGAAATAGAGGGAGAAAGGAGGTGTGGAAGGGAGAGAGGGAAAACGGAAGAAAGTGAAAGGAAGAATGAGCAAAGAGATAAAATCGAGAGAAGGGTAGGGGGGGGGGGGGGGTGGAGTGTAAGGAAGAAACCATAAGGAAATCAGTTAACGGTTAAAACATAAAGAAAGAGAGAAGTGATAAGATAAAGTAAGTAAAATAAATAAAAGATAAACAAAAAACAAAATAGAATAAGAGAAAGAATGATGATTGACGTATAGGAAAACACGTGATCCTCATCCCCCCCCCCTCTCTCTTTCTCTCTCTCTCACACACACACACACACACACACATTACTTGTCACTCACATGCACACATACGACGCGTGTATAAATGCCTACAACAAACATGGAACAA
>BOPN01007862.1:22500-27500 GCA_017312705.2 Penaeus japonicus | reverse complement strand
TCTCCTTCCTATATTTGTTTTTCACTTCGTTTCCTTCCTCTTCGTCTGTTTCTCCACTCCTTCTCATGTTTCTTCCATTCCTTTTCTTTCTATTCATCTTCCCCACCCATTTTTCTACATTAATAAGTGATACTATTTTGGATAGATAATAGCACGAGGAAGATTTGAAGCCATAGTGGGAGTAACCAGTGTTTTGACAGGCACGTGTGCTTATGAACACATAAATTCATAAACAGATCCATAAATACTCACAAACATAATTATTCTTATATATATATATATATATATATATATATATATATATATATATATATATATAAATTTATATACGTATATGTACACACACACACACACACACACACACGCATATATATATATATATATATATATATATATATATATATATATATATATATATATATATATATATATATATATATATATATATATATATATATATATATATATATATATATATATATACATGTCTGTATGTATAATTATAATGATACCAATAATCATAATAATGATAATAATAATAGCAACGAAAGCAAAATCAACAAAAATGGTAACAATCGGAATGATGATAACAATGAGGTAAGTTATTATAACAACGATGATGATTATATCGCGGAACTTAAGACTTTTTAATGATAATTACTACTAGTAATAACAGTAATAAAAATAATCATAATGATAATGATGATTGAAACAAGACAACAATAATAGTTACAATAATAGCAACAACAATGATAATAACATTGATGATCATAAAAAGATAATAATGATTGTAATAAAAATAGAAATAATAATGGTAATTATAATAATAGCAATAATAATAGTAATCATAATAATAACAATAATAACAGTAATTATAATAATGATGATAAAAATAGTAACAGTAATAATGATAATAACAGTAATGATGATAACAATAATGAAAATAATAATAATCATGATATTAGTAATAAGGATATAATAAAGGATAACAGTGATACCTACAACCATAACCATAGTACCAATAAAAGGACAGCAATAACACGGCAGCAGCGCCAATCATAACAGAGAAAATCCTTGCGTCCGGGTGGCACCGCAGACTCATCAGCGCCCGTGTCGACCCGCGGGCGAAACCAGCGCCTCAGGACCGCTGGGGCGAGAAGGGAAACATGCAAATCAGAGAGAGAGAGAGAGAGAGAGAGAGAGAGAGAGAGAGAGAGAGAGAGAGAGAGAGAGAGAAAGAGAGAAAGAAAGAGAGGGAGAAAGAAAAAAAAGAGAGCGAAAGAGAGAGAAGACAACTGGGAAAAAAAAGATGGAAGGATAGACAACGGGGAAATAGGGGATATAAGAAAATAGGGGAGAGGGAGAGGAAGGAGAGGAGGAGGGTGGGGGGGAGGAGATGTTCTTGTGGTACTCTCCAGAGAGAAGAAATGCAAAGGAAGAGGGAGAGACAAAGATGGAGTATTCCGGTGTTCGTTTGAATAATGTGTAGCTTTGTGTCCGCTTGTGTGTGAAGTGGAGGCTGCTGCATTTCGCATATTGGAAATGCTTTGTTTTTTAAGTCTTGCTGTATAAGTATGTGTGTGTGTGTAAATATTTATGTGGATGCACACACACACACACACATATATATACATAAATACATATATACAAAATTATTTTGGTGCCATCAGAAAAGATGCCGAAGCACCACGTGTTACCTGTCCGCATAGTATAGCTGCCACCACTCCGAGGTTTATTTTTACGAGGATCCCCTAAGGATAACTTCTAATAGATCTAGAAAAAAGTAAACATATATATAAAAAAAAATGTTAGTATGTTTGTCGGTCTATAGTGGCGCATAGATGTGGCTGGCTTTTCCCTATAAAGTATGGGCTATGAAAAGAAAATGACTTTCCATTACCTTTCACTTATCAATTAAGGCACAAAAAGTCACTGCAACAATTAAAAAAAAAGCACCAAACAATTAGCCTAGTTAGGGTTACTGGTCAAAAATCCCGACTCAGTTACCAACCACAAGCGCATGTACTATTTGCTAGTCCCTCTTATTTCAGTATATTCTCTCCTTTACTTTTTACTATCGGTGGTATCACTGACTGTACTTGACTCGGCCGTCTGATCTGGGGATATTTATTATAAACAATAAAAGAAAGGAAAAATCAAATGACTGTTAGCTTTGCCTTAACTTACTCCTCTTCGCTGTTTATTTTCAGGTTTTCTCTTTCTTTATTTTGTATTTCATGACCTAGCTGTCATTAGCGGTAGACTCCTGTGCAGACCACGACAAGGCTTTTGACAGAAACTATGACGCTTCTCCGGCCAGATCTCTGTTATTCGGATGAAGCGAACTTCGATGAGGAAAAATGTTTTAAACCCCTTTCTAACACTGATGCCCTTCCCCTTATGTAACTTTTAGGTATACCTGATTGCTCTATCTATTCAAAATACCGTTAAAAAAGACAAAAAAGGCTCCACAATGTCATCCACCTGTTTTATGGATGAGGCGATGTTCATGAGGGAGCGCGGGAAACCAGGGACCGAGTGATTTAAATTATTGGAAGCTATTATTATTCTATTTTACATGCGGAGTTATTCATGCTAAATTTTGGTTATTCAAATTGAATAATATCAGTAATGTTACGTGCCACTCAGATTTTTTGTATTTCACTACGATTGCAAACGATCACATATATAACGCATCCCAAAACATTTACAACAAATGTCGGATCCTAACTGATCCGGGCATATATATATATATATATATATATATATAGAGAGAGAGAAAGAAAGAAAGAGAAAGAGCGAAACAGAGAATGACCCAAAAAATATATAAAGACAGACAGATCAGCATAGTCAGTACTATGCACGCTACACCGTTAAATTCCATGCATATTGCCTTTTTGATAATAGAGATTCATTTTTGCCTGTCAGAGTCCAAACTATTCCTGACAGTCTTCAATTCGCCAGTTTTACTTCCTCTCTATTTTTTATTACGATTATTATTAATAGTAGTATCTTTTTTATTGTTGTTATTATTGTTGTAGTTGGTTTTAGAATTAGTGTTTTCATTATCACTTTTATTTATTGTTATTATCATTATCAGTGTGACTATTATGATCATTATTACTAAAAGTATCATAAATATCATTATTATATTATTATTATTATTATTATTATTATATTATTATTATTTATTATTATTATTATTATTATTACATACATTATTATATATTATATTATTATTACTATACATATATATACATATTATTATTATTATTATTATTATTATTATTATATATGTATATTATGTATTATTAATATTATTATATTATAATATTATTATATTATTATTATTATTATTATTATTATTATATATATATATTACGTATGTATTATTATATGTATATAATATTATATATTAATAATAATATTATATTATTATTATTATTATTATTTTATTATTATTATATATTATTATTATTATTATTACGTATTATTATTATGTATTAATATTATTATTAATAATAATATTATTATTATTATTATTATTATTATTATTATTATTATTATTATATATATATATATATATATGTATGTATATATATATATATATATATATATATATATATATATATATATATATATATATACATATATAGCGAAAGAGAGAGAGAGGGTGGGGAGAACGAGAGAAAGAGCGTTTGTTAATGCTGGCCAGAGCATAAAATGTAAAATGCTTACTGCAACATTGGCTTTGTGACAGCGGTGTCATTAAATATCTGAATTGCAAAATATATTATTTCTCATTTTGGGTTAGCACGATGCAGAATAAAGATGCAATATTTTATCATGATGATGATGATGATGGTGATGATGATATGATGATAATGATGATGATGATGATGATGGTGATGTGATGATGACGACGATGCTGATGATTATCATTATCATTATCATCATCTTTATATTAGAATGATAGTAATGATAAATGATCATAATTGTCAAAATAATTGATATGATCATTATGATATGTCATTGTCTTTTTTTCTTTGTTGATAAGATATCATTCGACCTGTTATTTCTAACTCATGAAATTGAACGAATTATTTCTCCAGTTGCTTTGTCAATTATAGCAGCTGAATGTCGGGAAACAACAAAAGCACCATGTCAGTGTACTATAAACGTAACTAAGTTATCAAAGAGAGACAAACATGCAGCTTTAGGCTTAACGAAATGTACTAGGGTGTTATATAAATGAATGCATATCGCTCGAGTTTATTTATTTATCATCGTCTAGACATCCCCCCCCCCTCCAAAAAAAAAAAAAAAAAAAAAAATCAGAAGAACAAGCTCGCAGAGTAAATGAATGCTTCTCTTAGGATCGATCTCACCCTTGATAGAAGAGTGCAGAGTTCCTGAAAGACATCATTTAAAATGATAAGACATTTATTGATATATGGCAATGCCAGCCCATTAATTCCGCCGTAACGCTGATCAAGAGAATCGCAGGCGCAAAACCAGTCTAATACGAATCTATTCCTTAGCACATTTCTTACAATTAGTATTCTATTATATTGGCTTACTAAGTATCTACTCATTTAAATGCGTATTGGGTTGTGAAGGAAGTTTTGGGAACAAAGTTTTAAGGATGTAAACCCTTTAATTCCCCACTATATAGTATCTTAAGCTTATTAAGCAGAAATTTGACACCTTCGTCATAGGGAATAAGCCAATAATAAATACCTGTCCAATGGAAACTAATACGTCTGACTTCGGCGACGGGAGCGCTAGAAATTAATCTGCAAACCAATATTGCTAACTCATTTTTTCTCTCTCTTTCCTGAAATCCATGTGTACTGTAAATGACACTCGTAATAAAGTTAGTCTTACTAACTGATAATGATCATCCTCATCATCATTATCATCATCATCATCATCATCATCAATCATCATCATCATTATGATCATTATCACCATTATTATCATTATCATTATCATTATCA